>CAUYON010077011.1:0-20914 GCA_963573935.1 Arctocebus calabarensis
TAATTTTATTGAATCATAATTGTGTACATTGGTGCAATCATAGGGCACAATGTGCTTCATATACAATCAGAAATATTTTGACTGTACTGTTACAGATAGCCTTCATGGCATTTTCTTGATCACTATATAAAGACATTGATACTCTACATTTAATAAGTTTCACCAGTACCCTGTTAAGATGCACCGTAGGTGTGATCCCGCTAATTGCCCTTCCTCCACCCATCCTCCCCCCTCCTCTCCCCTCCCTTTTCCTTTTCCCTGTATTCTTGTGCTATAATTGGGTTTTAGCCTTCATATGAAAGCTATAAATTAGATTCATATTAGGGCTGAGTATATTGGATACTTTTTCTTCCATTCTTGAGATACTTTGCTAAGTACCAGAATGTTTATTGCAGCCCAATTCATAATTGCTAAGTCGTAAAAGAAGCCCAAATGCTCAGGGTGACATTTTTATACAAAAAACAAGTAAGATTGCTTTCTTGCTTAAAAGTCTTCAATGGCTTCCTGCTGCCTTTAGAAAAAAAAAATCTGAAATCTCTAGTATGGCCTATATGATCATCAGACTGTTTCTCTTTCTTACTTGATCCCAGAAAGTACATTGGCTTTCCTCTGTTCCTCAAGACTCCTTTCATTTTCAGGACTTCCATCCACCTTGTAATTTGGACAGGTCTTTACCGAACTCTTGTGATGATTCTAGGTCTCTCCTCTTGATCAGATTGGCTAATTTCCAGACCACTATATTCTTCCTTCTCTTGGTGAGACACATTTCTTTCCAAGCCAAGAGTTGCTCAGGGTGTAATCTTAATTCACAGGCTAGGAACCTTATCCTGTGTCACCACCATCCACCCAATAAGTCCTTCACATCTCACATCTTCCTCACCCTTCTAATGACTCATTTCTGGTCTTTATGAGTTTCTTGCCTAAGAATTCATAGACATAAATTACTTTCCAGGATCTCTGAAGAAACAGTGTTAGCCCTCACATCAAATCAGTAAATCTGAGCTTTCGTTGGTTGAACTGGTCGGTCATACTAGACTTTTGCCTATTTTAATGTGGGCTGGGGATGAGAGTTAAGCTCTTTTCTGTGAAGCTTAGAAGAGAAGATACAGTTCTGCATGCAGAATAATCCAGGAAAAGTATCAGCAGTTATGCACAATAAAGGAATTCTACTCATCACAACCTGGGTATTCTCTAAACTTTTGCTTTGGGACTACAATATCCCTGAAGAGTTATTAGAAACTGCAGTGGTCAAAGTGTGGAAAGTTTGGGGTTGATGCCAAGAAAATGATTGGACCTTTGAGAATGTTGCAGATAATTAATAAATTCATACAAGGTTCAGGTACCAGGTAAAAAGTTCTATTCTTACGTTTAGAGGAACCCTTCAAAGGGGATAAAGAAAAGGGATTTCAGAAATATTTACCCTCCCCAATATCAAGATATTGACCTATTATGATAAGATTTCATTTCATGCAATGTACCCTGTTTTGCTGGAAAATGTACATTTTATTTTTTATTATATCCGTTGTCAAATCATTTCTGAGTGAAGTGTTAATGTGATAAATAGAGTTCAATGATTAATTCTGATTCCTTTCTGTTGGAAATGGTGTTAGTTGAGTCTGTATCAGGTGTGTTTTTACACGCTTGGCTTGGTAACCTCTCTTCCTCCCCTATATTGTCTGGAATTTGCTCTAAAGATAAGGCAGATTGCAAACCTGGCTCATTGGCAGCCAATCAGAACTTTATGTGAAAACTCCTTTCAAGAAGGTACAGTCAGCATAAACAAAATTTTGGAAAAAATTGGAAGCAAAGGTTGAAAAATGTGGTTGAAATTGCTAGGAATAATTGGTGCTTTTTAATACTATAATATTTCATTTCTAGCATAAAACATGTTTCTTTTAGAGAAACATCCAAAGATTTATCAGAAATTCTCGTTGTTTAAAAATTTGGTAAAAAGTTTTGGTAGATTTATTTTTTTCACTATCTTCTCTGTGGTAAGTATCTAGGTAATTAGATACATAGTTTATGTTTGTTTTAACATGATCAATTTTTCAATTAGAGCACAAGTTTTCAAAAACAATGTCACCAACCTACTAATTATCATACATAAGGAATATACCAGAAACAAATACATACATTAGTATGTAATATTTTTATAATTATACTTAACAACTATATATAAACTGATACGTGACTTTTGATAATTCTGCAGGCCTAACCCCCCCAGTATAAAAAAAAGTAAAAAGTTCTATTCTTTGTTACTGATTTGAGGGCATTTGAGGGACTCCAGGCTTTCTAGCAAAATGATTATTTTGAAACGTGGCCCTTAAAATATTGACCTTTTTTTTTCCTTTGAAACTTCATAAGAATAACTATTTTAAATCTCTATTTTTCAATATTCAACCAGGGAAACAGAAAGCCTACAATATTTCTGCACATTCCTCTTTGCACTGGAGCCTGTTCTCTGGTCATGTGGAGAAGTATTGCGGGGATCTTGTTCCTGAGAGTGGCTTTGTTACTATCAAAGATCTTGGAGGTGGAGAATACCAGGTATAGTTTGCATTACTGTACTTGCTAAGCCTCCTTGCATTTATATTTGGTGCTAATAAGAAAGTTCTTTATGAAATTCATCCACCATGCAAACTTATTCCTTAGAGGGTTTTTAAAAGCCTAAGATGAAGACAGAATCATTAATGTCAAATTGATGAGTTTAAGTTTCAGCATCAGTGGACTGTTACCTTAGCAACGTCTATGCTTTTTTTTTTTTTAAGTTTACCCTGAACCTACAGCCATCCATCCAAGGGTTCATGAATAGTTTAACAAAGAAAGGCCAGAGCTATTGAGTAATCCAGGCTCATTAATTGTGTACTTGCCAAGAGGATCTGTCTTTAAATCATTAATGCAGGCAACATTTCTCTCTAGAGCCATCAATGTGATTCTACTGCCTGAAAAATGTAATAATGATGGATTTTCTTATCGTTTTTCTTTTACTTTTTATTGGGACTTCAGAGACACAGGTATTTCATCTATGCTCTTTAAAAATAAGGGGTAATCAATGGGTTGGAGATTTCTTAAGATATAAATAGTTATTACTTGTGACAAGGAAATAGGATAAATAGAAATACTGATTTAGGCTTTGATAGTGCTATAGGTTTTGTATATTTTTATTCATTTCATAAGTTATCGGGTCAATAGTTATATGATATAACAAAGTTATAATTCACCATAGTATGGAAATCTTGTGATATTTTAAACAATGCAGAGTTATCTATTGAAGTGTAAATTTTGTTTGTTGTTAGTAGTAGTTTAATTCTTTTCATGCAATCATTTGTCTTGGTGTTCTAGGTTGATGTTTCCAGTGCTATTCTTGGTACTGGGTATGAAGTAACCATTTCTTCAATTTCTGCTACAACATACAGCTCACCTGTCAGTAGAACAGCAGCTACGAATGTAACAAGTGAGCATTTATGTTTTAAATTACTTTTTAAATAAGGTATTTTGAGACATTATAACTCAAATGGATGAAAATAGTTATATTGGCAATTATGTAAATTATATGCATGAAAACAGTGTAGAATTAAAGCAAAATGGAAACTTAAGTGATCTGCTTACAGCTTGAGTTCTAATGCTTTTTCGTAGCTTCTTTTATTTTCAAAGTGAAAGATAATTACACTATACTAGTTTTTCAAATGGATCAAAGAGACTTTTAACGATAATATTTAACACAGAAGTCTGAAAATAAATTCACTGCATTTACTTAAGAAGGAATATTCAGCTTGGAAGATGGTTTCTTATTTTCTTAGTTTTTGTGTGTGAATGTGCATTAAGTTTCTTTTAAAAATGACTTGGCATCAAAAGTATATTTGGCATGTAGTATTCAGTACCATGTTCATATTTTACATTCTTATAAAAGAATGTTTTTGGTATTCCCCAAGTACTTACTCTTTTTTACTTTTTTGGTAGCACAGCTCTGGAGAGTATAAACTCCATAGTTTGGGGGAACTTCAGGAGTTTATATTTGTAAATACTTTTCTTTCATGTTTTTGTGAAACTATAACAACTGACCTTTTAACAAAATAATTTTTTTTTTTTTTAAATAGAACCAGGGCCTCCAGTCTTCTTAGCAGGGGAAAGAGTCGGATCTGCTGGGATTCTTCTCTCTTGGAATACACCGCCTAATCCAAATGGAAAGATTGTATCCTACACTGTTAAATATAAGGAAGTTTGCCCACGGATGCAAACTGTATATACACAAGTTGGAGCAAAGCCAGACAGTCTGGAAGTTCTTCTTACTAATCTAAATCCTGGAACTACATATGAAATTAAGGTAATTGTTTTTCCCACCTGGTTAGGCCTTTTTACCTGCATACAATAGATAACTAAAAAATGATGAACTGAGTCATCATTGGTCTCATACTGACCTGGAACGTAAAACTTGGTCAAATGTTATAATCTTTTCTTCATTTCCATTTTATGTATATTCAAATGCTATCTCTTTTTAAAAGCTTTAGTTTCATGACCTTTTGGAAAATACATTTAAATTAAATAATAAGGCTTTATAAGTGAAAATATTCCACTTTTTGATTAAACTTAAAGTTAGCTTTCTTATTTTTCTCCCACCCCTGTTGTATTTGCATATCTGTTACTGAACTTTGGTATGATGGCATGCACATTTTTAAAGTGTCAGTTTTGGCTACGAATAATGATCAATTTAATTCAACAAGTTTTTCTGGAGGATTTACTATGTCTTTTGTGTTTCTAAAAACTTTTAGCACTTTGCAATGTTAAATATGCAAAATTTAATAGCATTTTATTTGAATGGTAAAGTAAGCACTTACATAAAGAGGTCCTAAATTAGTTAAGCCACAGGAAAATATTTCTAATTATTAAGTGATATCTATGACATTTCCAAGGGATAATTATGCAGCTATCTTATGACTCTTCTCAGAATAATATTAACATGTTCTTTAAGCCTTGAAGATAATTAAATATAGAGAAGAAAATCCATAAAATTGTGTATATTTATGATTATATATAACTAAGAAGCCCTTAACAGATGATAAGAAATGTGGAGAAAGAGAGGCTTTGCCAGGATGTTCTTTTGGACTGGAGGTTGCCTATTTGTACAATAAAGAGCACAATCAGAGCAGGTGAGCGTGCACCAGGACCAGGGTGGCCACAATGCAAAAAGAAAAAAAAAAGCCCAAACTTGCACTTGTGCATAAGTCAAAATAAAAGGTTTGTGATGGCTATTTCATGAAGAAACATAGGTTAAAGAGTAGGCAACCTTATTCTGGAATCTGAAAATTTACATGAAATGGATATCGTCCATAAACATGCACATATTCAGATTAAATCATGTGTTAAAGTAAGCTATTGGGGATAATAAATAAAGACTAAGTTTTGATGCTATAAGAAACTACCAACCTAGTTCTACTTAGATCTATTGCAGAGTTTGAATTTTTATTCCTTTGGATTTTCTTATTTCAGGCCTGTTGGGGGGACCTATTCTACATTTCATCTCAGACTTTATGAATCATTGCCATGACCAAGATTGTCTGATTTTAGTCCTGGCATTAGCAAAATTTTGAGAGTTTTATTCTCATTATAATGGCTCATTCTCTGTCTATTCTGTTCTATTTAACTAGATTATTCAAGTTGAAAATAATTTTTATACATTTTAAATTCTCAAATTCTTAGTCTAAATTGTTCATTAATCCTATCTTTAAAAATAGTTTCAATGAATATTGATTTGTGTGATTAGATTGTGAATTTTAAACTTAGATACCATGTAATTGGTCTCTTGCATTCATTACAGAAATAATCGTAGTGATTATTATAGTATACAGTGGATTAATTGATTGAGCTTTGGAAATAAACACAACTACAGCTGAATTCTTGTTGTACCATTTATTCCTGTGTGACCCTGGTCATAGTATTTGACCTCTCTCAACCAGTTTTCTCATCTATAAAATACTGACAATAATACCTTATATTTTGATTAGAAGAATAGGTCTGGATTTGCCTTCTTCAATTGTCTGAATTGAAAGAAAAAAGAATTTTCTCATTTACCTTATGAACAAGTCAAAGTTTTATTATTTCAGATTATGTTTAATGAGGAAGTAAAATGTTTGAGCATATATATATATATACTTTTTTTTTTTTTTTTGGTCTATTCCAGGTTGCTGCTGAAAACAGTGCTGGCATTGGAGTGTTTAGTGACCCATTTCTTTTCCAAACTGCAGAAAGTGGTAATATTCCTAAGTCATTTATTCTAAATTCATTTTTTCATGAATTTTCATCATTAAAATAAATAAGGATATAAACAAAATCTGATACTAAAATACATAAAACTCTCAGCAGAATGGCCACTCAATTACTTTTGAATCCTTTGGGATAGTTACACTATGTATACATATATATTTTATATATACTGGGGGCCAAAAATATGTACACATTTTAAATAATCTTGTTGGAAGTACAATTGATTATTCTCCCAAAGTGTATAAATTGCAGGTAAAATGGATATATAAGGCATGCCTAGGTATGCTTGACCAGTAATGATACCTATAATTCAACTTCTAAAAGTAATATATAGATAGCATCTCTTAAAATTTCTATAGATTTTTGATACCCTCTGTATATATATTTAAATGTATAATAACATTTGTTAGACTATATAATAATGCATATTAAAATATATATTATTCTTTCAATTATAAAAGTAGTAAGTGAATAAGAAACATAATGAAATTATCCATTGACTTCGTCATGTAAAAATCTCTTACCATTTTCTGGTTGGGCTATTTCTCTCCAATAAAGTGACTGTATTTTAATAAAAATAAGCTTGAACCATGGGCGCAAGTTTATATCCTGCATTTTCCTCTTAACATCAAGTCATAAGGATTTGGTGACATTAGACTCTTGGAAATATGGATTTTAATGATTATTGTATTTATTATTCTATAACATGCAGTCATTACCAAAGTAAGATTACCCCCTTCTTTTCTTCAGAGCAAAAATCTTGCTGTCATCCTTGACTTTCCTCTTTCGTATGCCACGTCGCATCTATCAGCAAGTCCTGCCAGCACGGTCATCAGAATAGATCCCGAATCTCACCCTCATTGTTCATCATGCCTTCCAGCAGCACTCCCAATAATGCTGTGTTTATGTTTTTTCTATTACAAGGCAGCTACCCTGAAGTTTCCTCACTACTCCCTCGTATCGCTTGCATACAGCTCTCCTTTCCAGGACCTCACTTTCTTATATAATTTATACAACTTTCATTTACAGTTTGTATTTTGATGTTCTTCTGCACCATGTGAGCCTAAACTCCAGGGATTCAGCACTTTAATACCTGTAATCACTTATTTTATTTTATCTCAAACATTTTGTTTTATTTTCAATTTTTTCAAAGGGGATTTCTCATGTTTGTTTTATATTCTGGAGGATATTGTTAGTTTACTGTCAGTTTTCCGTACCGTACCATGACATTAATGGGATTATTATTTTTTTCATTCTGACTTTATATTGCTCTCATATCAACTAAAATAGGACTCATTATTATTATCACTATAGATGATTAATTATCGATAGCAAAGTATGATGAAAATGTGAAGAAATTTGATTTTGAGGGTGTATGTATAAAACTGAAAATACAATAATTGCAAGCTATTTGGTGGATATCCCCTTGATATCAGGCACTAGAATATTTATAAACATTTCAGAAATGTGCTTTTTGTTGCAAATGGATGGATAAGTGTTTCAACTGGTTCCTTTGTTCATATCTAATGAAACTACATAATTCCAAAATATTTAAGAAATGTGTCCCAACTTGTTTGTATATTCACAAACAGCTACTGATTTAAGTATTTTTCATACTTATATGAAGTGTTTCATCAATGCATATATTAGACCAATTATCCTGAGGAAAAGCTGATTTGTCTCAACTGGTTTTTTAATTTAAGCAAAGGTCAATCAAGTATTCTTTTTTTTTTTTTTGTAGAGACAGAGTCTCATTTTATCGCCCTTGGTAGAGTGCCGTGGCGTCACACTGCTCACAGCAACCTCCAGCTCTTGGGCTCAAGCGATTCTCTTGCCTCAGCCTCCCTAGTAGCTGGGATTACAGGCGCCCGCCACAGCGCCCGGCTATTTTTTTTGTTTTGCAGTTCGGCCGAGGCCGGGCTTGAACCCGCCACCTTCGGTATATGGAGCCGGCGCCCTACTCGCTGAGCCACAGGAGCCGCCCAATCAAGTATTCTTTTAATGTCTCACATAAATAGCTTTTATGTGATGAGTTGTCAATTTAATTTCATGTATCATAGAAATTTTAACATCCTCAAATTATATAAATGCCATTACAATGTCTTTAACTGTTTTTCCCCCTCCAATCCTCTTTTTTCCAGCTCCAGGAAAAGTGGTGAATCTCACAGTTGAGGCCTTCAACTATTCAGCAGTAAACCTGGTTTGGTATTTACCTGAGCAACCAAATGGCAAAATTACCAGCTTCAAGCTCAGTGTCAAGCACGCCAGAAGCGGAGTAGTAGTGAAAGATGTTTCGATCAGAGTCGAGGACATTTTGGCTGGAAAACTGCCAGAATGTAATGTAAGTATCATGGAACAGTTTCTATGCTTCAAAAATGTTAGGTAAACTTATGATGTCAAATTGCTGGGATCTAGATACCATATATCTTATCAAAATGGGTATTACTTATTTGATTACTTATAGTATTGGGTTACAATATCATGTTGTGCACAATTGGCTTTATTCAGCTTTTGGGAATTCAAGAGTGAGATTTGGCTTCACTTAGGGAGCCCTGATTAGCATTTGTGATAGTCTCTGGTGGAAGGACGAGTTGAGATCATGTGAGGACAGAATTTGAGGTAGAGGATACTTCATAAAGCTCTGAGGTGGAATAATGTAAAGTGTAACCAGAGAAAAGATAATAATTTTATGTGACAAGAAGGAAGGGGACATGCAGATTGAATAATCAAGGTTAAATTTGCAGAGGTAGAGTTTTTTTGTTTTTTTTTTGGTACATATCTTTGATGAAGAGTTTGTTACTTTTCTACTCATTGGTGGGAAACCTCGGAAAGTTTGGTAATACTAATTTTCCTGAAATTATTTTGGCAATATATGTGTTACTATTGATGGAAAACAATCAAGCAATTATCCTGGTCTTAAATACTTTAATTTGTAGAGGTCTCAAAATCTTAATTTTTCAAATTAGTATATATTTCAAATGCACACAATCACACATAAATGCACATACACCTTCACGTGTACTTATGGCATTATCTTTTCAGTAACGATGAGGAAAAAAGTCGTAACAGTAGTACTAACAATGAGAAAATGGCTTTTGCTTGGAATTTCATAAAAGTAAAATTATTTTAACTCTGTGGCTCTTGCACTATTAACATGAATTTTAAAAGTTCTAACTAATGATTTTACTGTAGTTGTATATTTGCTTTAAGCCTCTTGAAATTCAGCTTATGAAAACGATTAAGGTAAAAAGAAACTAATAAATATATTCTGTTTTAAGACTGTAGCACATATGGGCATAATTAAAATTATGGAAATTTGGCCATAACTTAATGTGTTATAATGTTATCCTCTTAACGTCCACATATACACACAATTGAAGAATAATATTTTAGCATAAAGGAAAAAGAAATTAATTACACTTCTCGTGTTTACCAAGACATAGAACATTATTTTTGCATTGATGTTTATTTCATTTACTAGGAAAATAATGAGTCTTTTTTATGGAGTACGACCAGCCCTTCTCCAACTCTGGGTAGAGCTACGCCTCCGTCG
This sequence comes from Arctocebus calabarensis, assembly GCA_963573935.1. Classification (NCBI taxonomy): domain Eukaryota; kingdom Metazoa; phylum Chordata; class Mammalia; order Primates; family Lorisidae; genus Arctocebus; species Arctocebus calabarensis. The sequence goes on from CAUYON010077011.1 coordinate 9,815, forward strand.
CGTACCACTTATTCATCCAGCACGTTGGCACGGAGTAAGATCAGCTCCGTGTGGAAAGAGCCTGTCAGTTTTGTAGTGACACACTTGAGACCTTATACAACTTACCTTTTCGAAGTTTCAGCTGTTACAACTGAAGCAGGTTATATTGATAGTACCATTGTCAGAACACCAGAATCAGGTATGAGTTTATTTTTTATTAGATAAAAAGACAAATTATTTATAGATTAATCTTTCATTTTATTCAAATAGATCTTTTTATTATTCTTCCTTATCTTCCAGTAGCCTCCTCCCACCTTGTAATGCACGATAGGCAATTTCATCGGGGACATTTTCAGAGTGCTATGCTTTTTTATATTGTAAGGCTAAAATAAGTATCTAAAAGGAGAAAGAAGAATTGAAGGAAAGGATTCTTGTGCCTCAAACCATGATTCTAAAACCAGAATTTTTTTTTTCATTTTATAATCCTTGCAATTTTTTATAATTGTATCTGCCCTTCTAAGTCATCTGCAACCCTGTAGCCCTTTCTCCCACTGCCACTGTTATTATCACATGAGGCAAGAACATCTGCAACAGTGGAACATGCATGTGATTAACATTTCAGAGCCAGATGAAAGTGGTAGCTAAAATATGTGCCTTAGATCCTCTTTGCCCTGCCCTTTTCCATATCTGACAATTAAAAACAGTAATAGTACTTTCCTAATGGTGGTGGTGTTAAAATTAAATAAGTGCAGTTAGATATTATTATGACTATCAAATTATAAAAATGTAATTAGCTATTATTATGACTATCAAATTATATATTTCTAGGTATGGGTATTTTTATATTTGATAATAATACTGTATCAGCATTAATGTAAACCTATATTTATTTATCTATATGCATTTCATGTGCATATAAAATTATATGGGTATTGCTAAGGTACTGTGATATAACAGGTATATATTTTGTGTATGTATTATATATATAATATATACCTGAGATATTATGTATGTTATAATATAATATCAGGAATTTAGTTGTGATTGCTGATATTTGAGGATATTTAAAATGATGAGTATGGTAATTTCACTAAAGTATGGAATTATTTTTGCTAATGATATAACTGTCAGCTACTATTATTCTTTGTGACATATACGTTTGAAGGTTTTTCTTTTGATTTAAATAAGCATCTTTGGATTGTACTTTTCCTATACAAAAAAAAGTAATCCCATGAAAGTCATACAAAGGGAAATTTGGTAGACAATAATTTTTTTGAAAAAATACTTGGAATTGCTTCATTTCAACTAAAAAAAGTAAAATGTAGATACACATCTATGATAAACAAACTACTCTTAATTGGCATTGTTTTTTTTATATGTTACCAATGTTACATTTAAATCTTCTAACTGTAGATTATAAATTTCACATCAGAACAAAATATAAATTATGATATAAAGAGTAAAAGATCATTGCCAAGAAATTATGAGGGTTACTTCCTCAACCTTTCTACCTGTGTCTATAAGAGATTGTTTATCACGCCACAAATCTAGACCCGGTGGAGTGCAATGTATGTACGTATTTAGGTATAAATTTTCCTGGACAATTTAACATTTACAGTGAATATGTTACAATTAAAATAGGACTAAAACTTGAGATATATAATCATATATAGTATTAAATACAAGTTTTAATTATTGCACATAAATTAATCTGATGATGCAGTATTATGCAAATGATGCAATTATATTCCATTTTTCCTTTTTAAAGTTAAAAAACCTTTTGCTACTAATGTTATATATTATTTTCTTTCTCTGACTTTGTGTTTTTAATGTGTATTTAATAAAATGCTCTTTTATGTTTAATATATATTACATATTCAGTTTTTCCTATAATCATTTTAGTGCCTGAAGGACCCCCACAAAACTGTGCAACAGGCAACATTACAGGAAAATCCTTTTCAATTTCATGGGACCCTCCAACTGTAATAACAGGGAAATTTAGTTACAGAGTTGAATTACATGGACCATTAGGTAAGTCTTAATTGGTTTTGTGTTAGTTTTTGGAGAAGAATTATGAAATATTTTAGTAACATCAAACCCGTTTTAAAAGTATCAGACTCTTTTTAAAAGACTCTAAGATTGAAGCAAAAAAGATTCTAAGATTGAAGCAAATCATATCAAGGTAATAAGGAAGGTAAAGATTTTTTATTTTTTTGTTTAAAACCATAAGTGAGTATAAGGATGACCAAACATTCACGTTCCATATTCTCTGGAAAATATGAAAGAATTAGAGATAACCCTTTGAGGAAAGAAGTGTTAGCAGAGATGTAATCCTTCCAATATTTGAACAAGAGGACTTGGACTTGTTTCATGAAGAACAGTGGGCTTTGATTATATTAAATTAGATTTCCATTTAGAATAAGGAATTTATTTCTAATAAATAGAGAGAGTGCTCTAAAAGTAAGATGGAAAATCTCTGTAACTTCTGCTATATTTCTCTGTGAATTTGATAGTATTCTCAAAAAAATTAAGTCTGTTAAAGAAATTAATATGGTCAGCTTTAGAAAGTGAAAATTTCTCCATCTTTGAAAATAAGCAGGACCTATACATCCACTTGCCAGAAATATTTTGAAGGGTTCAAATAGTATATTATTAGAGGTGGATATAAAAGACTCTAAAATTTATCCCTGATCTCATATCCTATGGTTCTATGAAGAAAGTTCAATTCAAATAATTATTAAGTAACATAAACCCACCTATTGTCATTTGGGGGCAGGGATTTGGGAAAGATATAATGTTTCAGCTAATTTAATTTTGAAATTTCTATATTACGAATCTAATTAGTAACTTCTGTTTCTCATCCCTAAGTAATTTATTCTCCTAAAATTATGAAATATTTGCAGTTCCCCCCAAATGATAGTTGTCTCAATTTACCCATCCAATACACAGAAATAGACATGGATACACAGATACACCTTTCCTGCCTGGAATTATTGTTCACTATCTCACTGAGGTACTTTTTTATATGTGAAGCTGGCTGATAAATCAAGTAAGACTTTTTGCAGCTATTTAGCATCATGGAAGTGAGAAGTGATCTTGACCAGAGCATGATGGTGGCATATAAGAGGCGAATATCTGACTGAGTTAGCTTAAGACAGAATGGGACATAAGCATTGGAGCACTGAGTGTAGAAACGCTTAGCGCTTCACTGCAAAGTGAAGCAGTGAAGGGAAGTGGCGTAGAGATGGGGTAAGTGGAGTTCTCAGGGTTCTTTTTAGTAGGAACATTCAAAATGTTTATTTCATGATGGAAATAAGGGCAAAAAGAGAAAAGGTAATGCTATAAAAAGGTGAGAATTACTGGAAAGGTGTTTGTGTAAGTAGAAGGCAGATGTTTTGCTCAAATGTGGGATTGGTTTGAGATAAGACTACAGATAATAACAGGTCGTAAGACTGAGCATATGGGTGCAAACACTGGCAAGTACGGGTTGTGTTAGGAGTTTGTGGCAGGTATTTCCAGTTGTGAGTGAAGAAGGGGCAGAAGGTGTTGGAGGTCTCAGCAGGGAATAGAAAGTATACTGTAATCATCTCCAAGAGTAGAGGGTGATTGGACCATTGGACACTGGAAGTCCAGGAAGATGCCAAGCATCATTTACGGCCCATGTGAGGTGTGATCATGAATAAAGTGATACTAATCATGGGTTCTATATTTTTCTCCAGCTCCTTTCAGCAAGAGAAGGGGAAGGGGATCAAAGGTTTATGTAAGGCAATGATTGTAATTGACAATGACATTGAGGTTGGTAAAGAGTGTAAATTAAGTGATAAGGGGTCAAATAAAGTAAATTTAAAATAGGTGGTAAAACCAATGGCTTTGAGACCCTACTGGACTTAAGTTCTTGGTTCAGGGTTTTTGAGTAAGTGAAAAATAGGAAAAAGTGATGAGAGAGTTACATGAAATTGAGATTATGAAAGATATGCAGTTCCTGGTAATGGTGATAGAGTAGTTGAGATAGGCTGCAGCACTAGAATCAGCACAAATTAAGATGGCAACATTGAATCAATAGCTAACCCATGCAGAATGAGAGTACATGACCTTGGGATTAGTAGACGATCCTACAACAATGAGAAGGGGATGTCATTGGTGACATGGGATTTAAGGTGCAGACTTTTATAAGGAGGCGGGGCAGTGAAGGGTCAGGATAGTACCTGCCACCCACGAAGGTCTACTTGCCCGAGAGTGGTGGGGAACAAACGGACCGCCACTGTCTGAGAAGGCAGCAGTGGGATAGAAGCAGTGTCCTAGGAAGGGAGCCAGTCGGAGCGAGATGGTGAAAGAAATGTTTAAGGCACAGCGGAAGATGTTAGGAATGTTGCTGCTAGACTAAGGGATTTTGGTCAGAAGCTAAACTAGAAATATTTTCTAAATACATCCTCTTACAGAAGATAACAAGACTAGTTGATTATTCAATTTTAATTGAATAAATTTGATTGTAACATACTATTTTTATCTTGATAAAATCTAATAGTTCCCTTTTAAATATGTCTAAACTAAAATGGGCAATTCAATAGTGCTTTATAATTTAATGAAAATTTTAAACTGGAAGATTTCCATGTTCTTTCTATCATTTCAATTAAACTGATATCAATGTACTACTAAGTCAAATGTTTAAAATATACTCACTTTGATATTATAATGAATTTTAGTGCATGGGTTGAACACTTGAATTGTTGCCTTTGGCTGTGTACTTAGATATGAAAATAATTACATACTTGATTAAAAAAAATAACCCATAGTTATCTTTTACTTTTTGCAGGCCAGATTTTGGATAATAGCACAAAAGACCTTAAGTTTGTATTCACTAACCTAACACCATTTACAATATATGATGTCTATGTTGCTGCTGAAACTAGTGCAGGGACTGGACCCAAGTCAAATCTTTCAATATTCACTCCACCAGATGGTAAGAACTTCTCCTTTAGAGAGTTAACGAGATATTTTTGAGTTTTATTGAATTGGGAAAACATCATTTTAGAAAGAATTTGGTTTACATTTACTTAATTCATTGATATCTTCTTATCAAATTACTACCTAATTCATTGTGAACATATGTTCTTCAGAACATTAAACCCATTGTGTGCTTCCCAATAAAAGGTTCCCAAGATCAAGCAAGATTAGGAAATATGATATATGGGTATCAGCCTGATAGAGATTCAAAATAAATTTTAGCAAAACCTCAGGAAATTATAAGATAAAATTGCTTAACCACATTGTTTAAGGTGGAATTCTTTTTTACTCACAGAATTAGTGTTCAGAAGAATTCCTGTATTCCCGATGCTTACAGCAAAATACGTTAACACGTAAAATTGAAGGTGTATTCTAAGCAAGTAAGGATTCCTGGTAGGCATATGATATAAATTTGCCAGCACTTACTATAGTAAGAGAACAATATTTTTCCTCAAGAAGCTTTCCTATATGTATTTATTAAACATCAATATTTTGGATGAATAATACTCTTTGAAAAAAATGTTACCATCCCTTTTCACCACATGGATTCCTGGCCTACACTGGATTTGCTAAATATCTGCATTATATTTAGGGATTGAAATCATTGGAAAAAATACAATAATGTCTTACACTATATTAACACTTGAAAAAGTTTCATATTTTGTTTGTGTGGTAGCTAACATACAGTAATTTACAAGTTAAGTATACACACACACACACACAAACACACACACATGCATCCCTAGTTGGGGCGTGCATTTATCAGATATTTCATTTACGTGTTTGACCATTAGAGGGCAGCAACTATTAGAGAATTTTGCATTTCTCCCTTCAAAGAGGATAATTTGTTTGAAGAACATAAAAATTATGTTTTATCTATTTCAAATGAGAGTCCTAATGTGTATATAGTTTCAATATATGAGTTAAGAAAGAGAGGCTCGCGCATAGGGACAATGTTTGCAATTTTTCATATTAAAATTTTACCTTTGTGTTTCTATCAGAAGAGTCTGATAGTGTGGCTTTTGTACTAGACCTTCGATTTCTCCCAATTTCCACCTATGAAGTGCCCTTAGGCACGTCCCAGAAAGCTAAACAGATCTGTGAATAGCTTTCAAATACAGAAGCACCCTTGACTTCGCATTTTCTCTGCCAACCCAATTTGCCCACCAATTTCTGTTCTTGCTGTAGAATTAAATGACTCCTGAAATTTTATCTGCTTTCAAGTCAGCTAATTTTGGTGCTTCTAACTGAATCCACAGTTCAAGGTTATCATTTTGTGTCATCATTCTTGGCCTACAGCATTTGACAAAAACAGAGAAATGATAATACACAAGGCACACAGTGCCATGTTGTTTGTTTTGATCATTTAAACTTTATTTCCCATTATTTCTACATTTTTGTATTCACAAAATAAGAAGTAAAGTTTTAAGGCTTTTTACAATACATTTAACATGGCCTATTTTTCATACCAAATCGTTTTGAATAGATGACTGTATTTGAGCTATATAAAGTCAGTTTGTTCTGAGTTTCGTCCTACCACCTTGCCGAGCCTCTCTTCACAAAAAATACACCCTGATGCCTCTTGGAGGAGTCTATTGGCAACTGGTAAAATCCACTAAGGCCAGAGTAGCATGTTGCTTACACCCCCAGGTCAGCCCTCGACCATGGAATTCTCTGGGGGTGGCTCAAGCTCAGGAGATTCTTTAGTGGACAGCCTGAGCAATGCAGTTAGTATGACTTTCTGCTTCTGACAACACTAATTAGTCCTGGCCCCACTAATTAAGACCTTGAAATAAAGGAAACTTCAAACTATAAAAGAACAATCTAATAACTTATTAGAACTATCTACTTTCAGTTAAAAATTGGTCATAATCCTTTTTCAATTATTAATAAAACGAGGTTCCTGTTTTATCCTTACCCCTTTCCATTTATCAATAAAACGGGGTTTTTGTATTCTAATTAAGGTTACTCAATTTATTTTCTTCCCCATATTTAAAAGTTGTCTTTAGTGTATTCAAAAATAATTAGGGCTAGCTTGCTTCTTTTAAATTACTATCTTAAAGCAACCTGGGCTCTAATAAATCTGCAGATATTGATAGAAAAATGTTGTACTGCCCCCTTACGGAGCATGATATGTGCTAACCCATCACAGTACTTCAGGTTTCATTAACACTAAGGGTTCTCGGGTCAGTCCACTTTGATTAGCAAACAAAATGAAAGCCCGATTGTTCTATATATTGTCTAAGGTTTCTATATATATATATCCCTTAATATTTGAGTGGATTTCTGCACAGGCATGAAGAGATGGTTTTGGAAAATAATGACAAAAATCTCCAAGATTACAAATGATGTCATAGAGTTGCCTATTATAAAATCAGTGCTAAATCATTTTCTTATTTGTCTGAGGGTAAAATACCAAAATAAAACAAACTTTGTTTCAACCTGCCTCTATAGCTTTTCTGTCGCCAGTGTCACGTATCTTATAATTTTTTTTTTAATTTCACAATTTCTTAACAGAAAGAAACTATTGAAATTCTTATCCTCCCCCAATTAATAGACTGTGGAAATGAAGGCTTATGTCCTTAGTGATTTCAACTTGTTGCTTTCTTGTTGATTTTGGTAGCAAAATCGTTGTATAAAAATCATGGAGAGCCTGTTGATTTTGGCTTTTTAGGATTTGCTGTGAGTTTAATTTTTCATATATTTTTAAAAATGCACTTCTGGAAATTTAACTTGCTATATATGGCAAAAGATGATTTTAACGTATGGTACTTTCTCCTACCAATGCTATTTGTCTCCACTTCATTTCTTCTAACAGCTATTCATTGAAAACTTCAAACAACGTGAAATATTTTTTATTGATTATTGGTTTACTTGGTTTCTCATTTATTAGTAAAATTTGTAAATGTATTGACTTGAGAATGACTCTTATGTATTGCCTGTAGACAAACACCTTCAAAATTAAAATCATTTTTTGCCATTAGCTAGCAAATTCATCATTCAGCATCACTTTTTATGGTGGAAACAAATGGAATTGGAGTAAAGAAAATATGGAATATTTTTTATCAGTCATATATCTACTATGTTTCTCATTTATTGGAAAAAAATATAAATATATTGACTTCAGAATTACTCTGAGGTAGTCCCTTTGAACAACATCTTTTAAATTGAGGCTGAACCATTAACAATTGCCTTGTGTGTTTTTCTTTAGTAAATATTATATCAATGATGAAAAACTTTGATATAATCCATACTTCTCTGTAAGAGTTTGTGGTCTAACAGGTTAAGTATCTTTCTAAGGACAAGATTCAATTATGTCTATTCTGTTTCCTTTATCCTCTAATTGGAAAAAGAGATAGGTTTGGAGTATATATTTTACAGTAATATAGAACCACTTATTCTTTACTTGGTCTATAATTTTAGGCTGGCAACACTAAATTATATTGAGAAATAGATTATAAATTGATCTATAAAAGATAAACAATGTCAACTATAACACTTAGGTTTGGCTAGCAAATAAGAGTAAAGTATTTTTTCCGCTATATTAGGTAATATTTGATATTCTACCACACTATTGTGTTGCATCAAATGGAATCGGCCATTTCATTTATTTTTTAACAGGCACGGTTCAGTTGTCTCATTAATATGATCAATGCAATGATTAAATTTTCTTTCAATTGAGACTCTACATCAGTTCGAATTAAATAAAAAAATAGCTGATCAAAGGAAGAGCAGAGAGAGGGAAGGAGTGAGGGGGTGGGGTCCTGGTGTGTGCCACAGCTTTTGGGGGCAAGACACAATTGTAAGAGGGTCTTTACCTAACAAATGCAATCAGTGTAACTGGTTTCTTGTACCCTCAATGAATCCTCAACAATAAATTTAAAAAAAAAAAAAAGCTCCCCCACAAAAAATATAGCTGATCTTTTCTGTCATTTATATTATACGAAGCTGGTTAATGTTTCATCTAGGTAGAGACTGCACAGAAAATTTTGGGGAGAAATGGAATAAGAGCCTTTCTATTTAAATAGCCTTGCTAATTCCATACTACTCAGTTCATTAGAAAGTTTGTCCACTTTTGAAAAATGAATATTGGTAAACATAATGGCAGGAATGTAAGTTCTAGGTGCAGTATATTTTAAGGAAATAAAACTTATACAAGATAAGTGACCTTGACCAGAGCAGGTTTTGTGTGTCTTATTCCTCCTATTCTAAATGTCTAGAACAGGAATCATATGATGAGTAGTTGGAGTGCTGAACAGTGAATGATAAAATGCTTCTCCCAGGATTTGGAGGGTCTTCACTGGTTACTAGAGACAAAGTAACAGTTTTGTATTGGATGAAATTTATAGATTTCATACGTATGAATCCACATAACAATAGTTTGATACATGGCTATTTTAATCATAATTAGGTGCACTAATTATAAGTAACACTTAAGGGAGTTCTATTGTCTTAAAAAAGAAAATGGGGTTGTTTTCCTCTGTTGGTGATCATTAGGGATTATAATTTTATGTTATACTTTCTATTTCTTGAAGATTTTATAAATTTACAAAATTCTCTGGAACCATTTTTTTTTTTTTGAGACAGAGCCTCAAGCTGTCACCCTGGATAGAGTGTGGTGGCATCACAGCTCACAGCAACCTCCAATTCCTGGGTTCAAGCGAGTCTCTTGCCTCCACCTGCCACGTAGCTGGGACTACAGGGGCCCACTACAACGCCCAGCTATTTTTTGGTTGTAGCCATCATTGTTGTTGGTTGCAGCCTGGCCCGGGCTGGATTCGAACTCGCCGGCTCAGGTGTACATGGCTGGTGCCTTAGCCCGTTGAGCCACAGGTGCCAAGCCGAACCATTTGTTTTTGATAGTAACCCCTACAATCCCATTCATTTTCTAAATGAAGAATGTGAGCTTTGGAGGGATAAACTGACTATTTATAATGACAAATTGAGCTATAAACAAAAATGGTCAAAATCCCAGTGTGTGCTTATCCATGCGATCCTTCCTTCTGTGAAACTGGGAGATTTCCTATGTGTCGTTCTTGTTTATTACTACAACTTGTTTTCAGTACTTGGTACTTTATCTTAACCTGATTGTTAGCTTGTTCCTACTGCCAAGAATGAGTTCACCTAAAATTTGAAATCACACGATTAATTTAAAAATCATGAGACACAACTTAACCAACTCTGCAAACAATTTTTTGTAATCAAATAAAACGCAGTTTAATTGCACTCAAAGCTTCTGGATATTGTATCTTCATCTCCTATTATAATTTTTATGAAGCTGTCTTGATTTCAATTGGGCATTAATCATCCCTAAATAGGTGGCTTCTCAGAGAATTATTTTTTAATTAATTAATTTGTTTTGAACAAATGTCATGACTTTTGGATTTTGTAAAATCATTCTGTAATTGTGGGGCAGAAGGAAACCTTGTACTTCTTCCCTAAAAGATTCACTGAAAGATCAATACACAAGGCAGCAGATTAATAATTGAAAGAAATTACAAATTTACTTACTGTGTTCATGGGGAGAATCACAAAATACTTACCTAACATCCTAATGGGGTCCAGAAGTTTATGTACTCTTATTTTAGAGTGGAGAGGAAGATGAGGAGTATAGGAAATTCTATTTAGTGGCAATACATGGTGACTGGGAAGATAAATAGGTGTTTGAGAAAATGAATGGATGGGGGAAATGTGACTTGTAAATGATTCTTTTTGGAAATTAACCAGAGAAACAGACATTATCTTGATCTTCTTTCCTGAAATATCCTGAGATAACAGGTAGGGAAGGAAAGCAATTGTTCTTTTGGACAGGTCTAACCTGGTTTTATAGAGATAGAAAGTCCTTCCCCCCACACATTGATCTTTAAGGTTCTTTAATTCAAAATACTCTTTGTACCAAGGAATTATATTTTGGGGTGAAATTCCCTGAGCTCCTTCATTTTCCTGTTTGTTATTTACATTTCGAGACAATGTTTAGAAATTTTTTTTTTATAATTTTATTGAATCATAATTCTGTACATTGGTGCAATCATAGGGCATGATTCATATACATTCAGAAATGTTTTGATCGTACTGTTACAGATAGCCTTCATGGCATTTTCTTGATCACTATATAAA
>CAUYON010077013.1:0-10757 GCA_963573935.1 Arctocebus calabarensis
TGTTTTCATACAATAACCAAGAAAATCCCATGAAGGTTATGTCGAACATTTGGATGAAAATATCTCAGATTGTATACGAAGCCAGCACATTGTACCCCATCAGTGCACTAATGTACACAGCTATGATTTAATAAAAAAAAAAAAAAGAAGACTCAAGTCACCTTTGACTTCTGCAATGACAAAAGATATAAGATGCAATATATAAGACAACAAATGTTGTTGGTATATATTGAGTTTTACAATTTTGATAGCCTTTCTTCCTTTCTTAAAAAAAAAAATATATATATATATTTTGGAACCCCCTATAGTCTGAAGTTTTCAGCAAGGGCTGGTCCCCTCCCTCCCCTGTTAAAACATAACAATTTGATTTGAATATGTAATGTAGATGAGATTCCCTAAGTAGAAAAATCAGAGTAAGAAAGGAAAAAGGATCTAGCTTTTAAATGTCAGAGAAGGAGTTGGCAGAATGAAAAAATGACAAGACAATGTAGAATAAAGCCTGAGTGTGATGAATAATGTAAGTAATAAGATAAGGGTATACAGAACAAAGGGCTCAACCACAGCTTGAACTATACCTAAGAAATGCAACCAGTGTAACATAATCATTTGTACCCTCGTAACCATCTGAAATTAAAAAAATAAAAGAGATCAGTGAAAATAGGTAATAAATCCCTAAGATCATTTAATTTCTTCATGTTTTACTTAGTTTAAGACATTACTTAGTGAGAAGCGAGATTTGAAGGAAACTTTATAAAGTAGAATATCATTTTAAATAAAACCCTTCTTAAATTGCCTTTACAAACACGGGAGGAGCTGACCCCCATTTAAACACCAAAGGGGGGAAAAACACTAAGATTAAAACACAAAACCACCTGTCCTCCAAGCCACCTCCAAGCTGTCCTCACGCTTCCTCCCCCACCTCTGAGCTAACACATCCTTTTTCCATTGGTGGCACAGCCTTTTATGAGATCACTCTGGAGTTTTACTAACAAGTATGTGAATTCCAGCTGAGCCCCTTTCAGCTGTTGCTTGAGTCAATGGAGAATGATTATTTTCTTTGTGCCCCGGCTCATTTTGTAGGTCACAGAGCTAAAAATTCCTTGCCAGGTGGCACTGGGAGGAGGTGCTTCTCAGTTGTTATTGTCATCAAGTCATCATGGAAGAATACCTTGTAAATCAGCCCTCACTTCAGGGCCAACTTTTGCCCACTTAACGATAAATTTTAGCCTAGTCTTTACAAAGTCTTTAGCAAAATTTTACTCTTTGCGGCAAAAAATAGACGTATTAGAGCAGACATTCTGGAGTTTTCTTTGTTTCCAGCATAGGAGAACAAGGATCAGCAAACTTTTTCTGTACAGGGCCAGATGGTAAATATATTAGTTTTTGCCAGCTATACAGTCTCTGTTGCAAATGCTTTGCCTACTACTCAGGCAAAAGCAGCTAGAGACAATACATAAATGAATAGATATAAATGTGTTCCAGTTAAGCTTTATTTATGGCCCTTAAAATTGGAGTTTCATATAATTTTTATGTGAGATTATAATTTTATATAATTTTCATGTTATGCATTTATTTAAAACTGCCAAAATTCTAGGAAATTGTGGGTTTCATAAAGGCAGATGGTAGGCTGACCCCTGACCTACATTATGAGGACCATCATGGAAGGGCCTCCTTGGGTTGTCACCAACTTCATCCCTTCCCCAATAAGTAATTCAGAAAATTCAATTGCAGTTATTGAAAATGAACATGTTAAAGCTTAGAGGAAAAAAATACCCTGGTGATGTTGGAGTCCAATTTCTCTAACATTCTTACTTAAGGCAATCTTAGTAGTCTGCACTATCCAGGAATAGCCATTTGCTTGGAATTGATAAGACATAATGGTGACAGCTCAGATAAGGCTTCCAACTACAAATTCTCTGAACTCAGTCTGAGGTTGAATCAGAACTATTGTTGGTAAAGACGGTGTCTGTCAATCTACGAATTGCAAAAAACTAGCACAGAGCTGCGATTACTGCTGCAGATGTTTGAAATGTAATTAAAAGCACTTAGAGCCAATATGAGAGACAGTCTAAACCCAAAAGTTCTTCTTTTGGTATTGGCTTACAAAATCAATATGAATTCTTGAAATGCATTTTCAATGCTTAGGATCCCTGAGTTTGAAAGGACTCTGGGGCAATGTTTAGTAGACTGGAATGTGGAACAGTTCTGTTGCCATCATTTCATTCTCTGTGTTGACTCCAGACTGTCCAAAAAAATTTGAACAATGAGGTCAGGGGAATTCCTGCTGACCGTTTCACATTCAAGGTGATCCGATGACCCTCTTTACTAAAGTAACATAATTTCTGCATGAGAATTCTCAAAGTACTAAATGACCTTTCAGTTGATCCTGCGATCCCATTACTAGGTACCTACCTAGGGAAAAAAAAATCCCTTTACTACAAGGATATTTGCAAGAAAATGTTTACCGTAGCTCAATGCGTAATTGCAAAGTTGTGGAACTAACCCAAGTGCCCATCAACCAGGAAAGGATTAACAAGCTATGGCATCTGTACACCATGAAGTACTATTTAGCCATTAGAAAAGATGGAGATTTTACATATTTTGTGTTTACCTGGAAGGAGTTGAAATACATTCTTCTTAGTAAAGTATCATAAGAATGGCAAGGCAAGTATCCAGTGTACTCAAAACTAATTTAAAACCAATATATAAACAACTACACACCCATATGAAAGAAAAACACAAGTATAATCTAGTGGGGGGGGGGGAGGAAGGAGGAAGGAGAACAATTGGTGAGATCTCATCTAACCCCAACGGGTGAAGGGCTCAGCTACAACTTGAACTTTACCTTAGAAATGAAAACAATATAAGCTAAACATTTGTACCCTTGTGTTAATCTGAAATTTAAAAAAGGAAAGAAACATTTCTTTATGAAATGTACTTTTTATATAAAACCAATTCATTCAGATGACTTGAAATCAAATATTTTTGTTATTTCATGTTCCCACTCTTTACCTGTTTGAGATATAGGCCCAAATGTGATCTTCTGCAATGGTAGTTCTGTAACATAATTAGTGGAAAGATGAGAAACATTATCCATCCTCTGATTTTGATGACAGGGCATTGCACTAATCAGTTCAGGCAGCCATAACAAAATTCCATTGACTAGGTGACTTAAAGAACAGAAATTTCTATGTTTATTGTTCTGGACATCCAAGATCAAGGTGCCCGACGATTCAGATTTTGATAAAGATTTTCTTCCAGGCTTGCTGATGGCTGCCATCTCACTGTGACCTCACATGGCAGGGAGAGAGGGACAAAGTGCTCCTGTAGCTCTTCTTATAAGAACATTCAACCCATTGAATCAGGGCCCCACCCTTGTGACCTCATTTAACCTTAACTACCTCCCTAAAGGCCTTACCTCTAAATATAGTCATATTGTGGGTCAGAGCTTCAACATATGAATTGAGGAAGACATAATTTAGTCCACAGCAGGTACCATACAAAATCTGTAATTTCTAGGCTCTCTGGAAAAAATTCTCCAAATTGAGCCTCAGATTAGTGGCCAGATTCCTGAAGCTAAAGGAAACTCCCTGGCTGACTAATATGGTAAGAAACCTGCTTCCCCCCAAAACTCTGCTTCAACCACTGCATACCTCCCATTGCTCAACCTCCTTTACAAACATAAGGACTGAAGAACAGATTCCAGTGTTGACCATACGGTGATATAATTAAGCATAAATATATATTCCTATACATTAAGTCCAGTCCTCTCAGAGAGACCCATTAAGTTCTGTCCTCTCCGAGTAATTCTCTCTTCATTATACTACCTGAGATTAAATCCGCCCAAGTGGCTGAACTGATAGCTCTCACCTGCCTGTGCAAACTAGCACGAGATAAGAGAGCTGACATTGCACTGAGGGCAGATATTCTTTGGAGTTGCATATGGTTTTATAAGCGATATAAACAAAGAGGGCTCATGAAAGCTTCAGGGACACCTATCAAGAGTAGAACGCAAGTTGTTAATGTTTTGGAGGCCTTACTGCTGCCCACAGTTTTGGCTGTTATCAAAATTGAGCCTCAAGCTAATCGCCAGACTTCTGAAGCCAAAGCAAATTCTTTGGCGGACAAATATGCTAAGATAGCAGCATCCTGAGAATTTTTTCTCAACCACTGCAGACGTCCCCCTTTACAGACAGAACTTCTGCTCAAGGAATTTAAGGCGTAATAGCTGCTGACACTGGAAGCTAAAAAAAGCTCATGGAAAAACAAGCTGGATTCCTATCCACTCAGATGGGCTTTGGAGACACCTCAATGGCTGCTTGTTTGCTCCTCATCCTTCATTGGTTCCAGCTGGACTGTGGAGAATTAAGAGAAGAGTCTTGTGTTTCATCTTGAAAGAAATGTTAAAGAGGGAACCATACCCTCTTGAGGTGGCAGGGAAAAAGGCGAAATCTCTAAGAACAAGACTATTGTTTTTGAGGTCTGGCTATCTCTCCTCATCAGATATTCTTCCCGAGTTCCTTGGCAATTTTTAATCTGAAACACTAACATATTTTGGGAATTTTCGCTGCACTTCAGGAGTAGGTGCATAAGCACCTACCCTTCTGTAAGTAGGGTTGACCACAAGCTGTACTGACCTGGTGACTTAAAGAAGTGACACTGGCAGTTTCCCTTTTTGTTTTGTCCCCTCACTCATATAATAAATATAGTGCAATGATTTAGGACCTGCCACAATGTCTCTGTAGTTTTTCCACCACTGATACCAGAAATACAGTATTAAAATATGGACTCGGGCAGGCCAAGATGGTCTTACCAGTGGTACCCCCCCACATGCCATTTTCTGGGATGGGATTGATAAATGCAGGTAGATGTTCACCGACAGTTGGACCCTCGTGGAGAGAGCATTGTGGATCGTTAGAAAATGTACAGGAGACATTCAGATTAAAGGAGATGGGGACAGTTGCAGAGATCAGATGGCACCTGGGGTGAACCCTACATGTGGGAAAGTAATAAAGGACAGATCCCCGGGGCTCCATGCTCCCCACAGTCTTATGAGTAAACAGACTAGAGAGAGAGTGGTGTGTCTTCTCCAGGGTCCCTCAGGAAGAAAGTGGTAGAACCAAGATTCAAGTCCATGTTCAGTTTCCTGCCTCCAAAGCTCCGCTGAACCTGATCTTTTTGAAAATAAAACACATACACAAAATGCAAACCAACAATACGGATTAGTTCCATCTAGGCCTTGTGTTTATAAGCACTTATTGACGTATAACCATTGTTCCATTATTTTCTAGATGTATAAGATGTATTTGCTTAAATCCTCTCCCGGATTTTGTTTGAGATTTGTAGTGGTCACTTAAAAAAATTGTACGTTGTTTTATTTTTAAAAAATCAAGGCAGCATAAAGCTACCTTTAATTTTCTGACTTTTACACCATTTTTTCATACCAAATGGCAGTGCTGAGATTGCATCTATACATTCCTTCAGCTTCAGAGGATGTAATTTGCTTGGGCTCAGAGACTTAAATTCACTTAAAGTGACTGTGTGTCCTTTTTACTATCTTCTCAATTATCTTGGGCTAGAATCATTTTTTTTTTTTTAAATTGGACCTTCCAACTTGAAGGAGACCAAATGAAAATAGTTTAGTGTTCTATCACCTGTTAACATTATAATCCTTAAACATCAGGGTAGTCCCTCATTTTTTTTCTTGCTCCACACAGTTGAAAAATCAACTTCTGCCATTTTTAGTCTCTTTAGATGCTCTAATTCATTTAGCTTCTTCACCTTCCTGACTATTTTTAGAAGTTCTTGTTATTTTCTTATATTCACCTTCCAGCTTTAAAACATTATACCATAGGATTGATGTGCAATTCCACTGTTAGGGCCATATAGATCACTTTTTCAACCTGTTTCCCATATGTGTTATTTGTATGGAAGAAATTGTACCCCTAACTTGTGCACCCCAGTTGTTGAACTGTCAAATGTGAACAATTTCATTACATTTAAATAAAATTATTTAAATAAAAAAATGAATGAGGTTTTCTGACTGCCCTCTTAAATAGCCATACGTTTAGAAGTTCTATTAAAAACCCCAACAAGATGGCCTGGCATGATTTGTATTTTAAGCTTTTAATTCTGTCACTTTTCCAATTGCTCCAACATTTTAAAAATGTAAAATCTGTTATTTTGCTAGATAATGCTAATTTTGACAGAGAGGAGTTATCAAAATTTTGGGATGTGTTAGGGATTTTGGTTCGGATGGCCCTTCAAGTTCAAAATTGATGTCACCAACTCATCATTACGGGATACGAAGTTTCAGTTACTTCCCCCGTGTTGGAGATGGACGGCACTGACTGGAACACTGGCACTCCTTCCTGCATTATCCACTGTGACTAATCGCAGGCATTTGCAAGATGATTGGCCAAGTTTAGGGGCACTGTCTGTGATTATGAAACAGACTTTTTTCTGTATGGGAAAAATTACTAGATTGTAATAGTATTAAATTATAATTTTTCTCCACATCCTCACCAATGGTGGATTATTAACAACAACTTACATCCCTATGGTTATTTATATTTATTTGTTTGATGTATATTTCCTCAGTGGGGCCCTATCCTATCTTCATTTTTCTCCCATTAAATGCTTACAACTGTCAAATGTGCCAATTTCACTGCAAAAGAACCAGTAGTTCATTTGTGTGCTCGGCAAATGTTTATGGAGAGTTTGCTGTATGTGAAGTTCTGTTCTGGTGCTGGGACATCAGTCCTATGCTTCCCAGAGTGTTTATTTTAGTGGAGGGAGAAGGACAATCTACAAATATACCAGTAAAGGCACAGGACAGATGTGAAAAATAGGAACAAAAATAAACTATGGAAGGAAGATGGAAATGCCAGGTTGGGAAAGAGTTGACACTTTGTAAGGTGATCGGGGAAGGCCTCACTGGTAGGAAGACATTTGAGCAGAGATGAAAGGAACAAAGGAGCGAATTGTATGGCCATTTGGAGAAAAGTCTTCTAAGTAGGTGACAGAGACGTGCAAAGGGCCTGAATAAGGGAGCATGTTTGCATGTTCAAGAACAGCCAAGAGAACCGGGAGCAGTGGCTCATGCCTATAATCCCAGCACTCTTGGAAGCAAAGAGGGGTGGATTGCTTGAGCTCACAAGTTCAAGACTATTCTGAGCAAGAGCGAGACTCTATCTGTAAAAAAACAGCTGGGCATTGTGGCAGGCATTTATAGTCCCAGTTACTTGGGAGGCTGAGGCAAGAGGATTGTTTGAGCCCAAAAGCTGAGGTTGCTGTGAACTATAGGACCACAGCACAATGTGGAGGGCAGAAAGTGAGATTCTGTCTGTCTCAAAGAAAAAGAAAAAAAACTAGCCAAGAGGCCAGTGTGAAGCAAAGACAAGAGAGAAATTTTCACAGGACATAAAGTTGGAGAATTAATAATAGGGAACCAGATCTGATATGACCCATTGGCCACCTACGGTTCCATTGTTTGATATAGGTTGAGCACCTGCTTGATCTGACTTTTGTAGCAGTCCTTTGGATGCTATTTAAAATTAGACTTTAGTGAGATATATAGTATATAGAGATATATATCTATTTTAGATAACAAACCGTATCAAAATCTAGTGACTTAAAACAACCCCCATTTGTTATCACATAGCTCCCATATGTCATAGTGGAGCATGACTTAGCTGGGTCCTCTGGCTTCCTGGATGGGAAGAATCACTCCTGGCAAAGTCAAGAATAGAAGATTTCATAGTTGACCTAATTGGATTCCTTGAGATACGATAACCTGATTGTACCAAGAGGGGTGTCAGGAGCTCAGCAGAGCTCAGAGAAAGAGCTGAGCTTCTAGGAATCAGAGGATTTGGTTAAAGCAGCCAGGCAACAATGAAAGACACGAAGTCTATATCTCAGTGAGATAGTGTAAACGAGGGGCTAAGCCAGAGAAAACACCATTCCTGGAGTACCAGTCCAGAGTCAGGCAGATCAGTGCAGGAACACCAAGGAAAAGGTTCTGGCCTTTTTGTTGACCCTGAGGTCAGGGTGAAGGTGAAAGGGAAAGGCTAGGAGTGGAAAAGTACTGGGTACTGAGAGAGAGTGGGGAAACGTATCTTTAAGGTTTCCCTTTATTCCCATAAGGAAAGGGGTACCTGGAAGGACCTCTGCCCAAGACCTCAGCAAAAGAGACCTAGGAATATTCAGGGTATGGAAATGTAATATGCAAAGAATGTGACCAGCTGGATGGGCCAGAGCATCTCCCTTCAGAGAGAGAATCCAAGGTACTCGCTTTACACTAAGTCTGCAGCGGGGAGGGCAGTTTTCCCCAGGAGAGGCCTGCCAAGCACAGCCTTTGTAATTACTCAGGAGCAGGCCTGAAACATCATACTTTGGTTTTTAACCAGGAGCTGGACTCCTCAAGGAGCAATCCAGGTTATTTTAAATTCTAAAGCCCTCAGAATTTTCATGAACATCTTGTGCTAGGTTATAGGCATGCATGATCTATCTTAAGGATCAGGCTCAAATTATCTCTTGTTTAAGTCTTGTGGGTTTTACTTTTTCCTGGTGAAAGTACTTGGGTTCGAAGACTTTTAAGCAGGCTACAATTTCCACGGCATGGTTACATTCAACAGGCAATGGTTAAGAGGAAATCAGTTGCTCTATAATCAGTAAAACTCGGTGTCACATATTCTAAAATTTAAAAATACCAAGGAATAAAGAGATCTTTAAAGATTTGCTCCCTGCACAACCGTGTGGCTTCTTTACAGATTACCAATATTTAATTTCTGAAGAGAGACACTGAAACCCCTTTATAGATCCTAAATCCTTTACCTGATGTGTTATAAACCCTTCCTATTTCTTATGATCCACACTCTTTTCATTCCAATTTCATTATATGTGCTACCAAAGCGGGTATTTCATCAACACTCCCTTCAAATGGCATTTTGAAGTTTACTAATTTGTAATACGTTTTACTTTCTTTTCCCTTGCTAAATACCACAATATGTCATCTTTTCTGAGGGACATGAGAGCTTCTCTGCTGACCACAAGACAAATCTTAAAGGGATTGGCATTTCTTAGGTAGGCTGTGCATAAGAAAATGATGTTTTACTTTGATAATTTATACTGGGGTGTGACGGTCATTTGGAGATCTCCCATCCTTCTCTGGTGAAAAATGTTTTTTATTCCCCCCCTGGAATATAGTTCTTATATGCTACTATTAAATAAAATTTATAGGAGACCATGGGTTTGGACTGAGCTTCTACCCCAGTCAAAGCAAAATGGTTTCACCCGTGCTAAAGTTCCATTTCATCAAGCCAAAGCTAACTTGTTTATCTGAACCCTCCAAAAAAATCGGGGGGTGGGGGGAGAGAGAGAGAATGGCCAAATCCCCACCAGGCCAGTTTTAGCCAGCAGAATCAGGAAATCTACTCTATTTTAACCTTTATAGGGAAGTAACTTTGAAATGGGCAATCTGCTTTTTGTTCTCTGTTTTTGCTTTTTTCCAGCCATTTTCTGCCTCTAAAACTAAACTCCTCTGCTCAGCTGACTTGGAACACTTATTCAATTTTACAGAACGAGGTGTTGTGCAATTCTGGATCACAAATAAAAGCCAATTAAACTAAATTTGTTAACAAATTGTCCTTTTACACTATGTATAGTGAGCCTCTGGTTTCTTTCTACAATGAATGGTGTGCTTTAAGTGAAATACAGAGCAATCAGATCCAAGAATAGCACCAGTTAACTGCAGAACATGGAAAGAGCACACGGGCTCCAATACTGAGCAACTCCATACAACACAAAAAAAAGTACAAGAATTAAAGTGCTTTGAAAGTAACACTGTACTTGTTTCACTAAGTTTTAAACTCACATATTAAACTTAACTTTGGGCTGTTAATAACAAACAAAGGTGCAATTAATTGATAAAAGAGTTGGGCTGAAGTGAAGGCTATCTTAGGTAAGGCAAATTCATACCTACTTTAAAATCTTGCCTAATTTCAAAAATTCCTTGATTTTAGGATGAAGATAAAAGGAGATGGTAGAAAAAGAAGAGTTGGATCAAACTAACAACCTCCCTCTTATTAGCTGAAAGACTCATTTTTGAATCTCATTCATTTCCCATAACAATTATTTCAAATTTGGGGATTTTAAAAGTAAGTGCTCAAAAAACTGATTTTAAAAGTTGGGAAATTAATCCATAGAGGCAAAATTAATCCATAGTAGCAAAATTATAAAATTACAAAATGTGATATTGTATATTTAGGGCATTATATATTTGCTTCCATAAAATATTTAAAATTTTTCCCCTGAAATTAATATTTGATATAATATACTTTGAGCAGGAGTTAGGTAATCTACACAAATTAAGTATGCATAGAGAACTGTTCTGTTGACCTTTCTTGGTTTTGTGTATTAGTTGAGTAGCACTGCCATAACAAAATACTGTAATCGGGGTGTTTTAAACATCAGAAATTAATTTTCTCACCGTTCTGGAGGCTGGAAGTCCTAGATCAGGGTGTTAGCTGCGTCGTTTCCTCTGAGGCCTCTCTCCCTGGCTTGAGAACAGCAGAACAGCAACCTTCTCTCTGTGTCCTCACCTAGCTATATTCTATACAGGCATCCAAGGTATCCAATTTGGATACCAATTTGTATGTCCAAATCTTCTCTCCTTGTAAGAACACCAGTCAGTTTGGATCAGGTCCCCCTCTTACAACCTCATTAACCTTAATTAACTTTTTAAAGGCCATATATCT
>CAUYON010077017.1:0-50023 GCA_963573935.1 Arctocebus calabarensis
GGCTTACAGGCAAGGCCCTTCCAGCCTGCAGTCCCACTGCTGCCCCACCCACAGCCGCCGACAGGATCAGACCAAATGAACAGACGCAACCACTTGCCCAGTCTCCGCCACTTTAGCCTTCCTCAGGGTGTCCAGAAGCCTCACGCTGTCTCCCTGTGTCCCCAAAGGGAAGTTTCTGGGCAGATCCCACCTGGCAGAGATGCCTGAATTCCTCTCTCCCCAGTCTCACTGTGCCCAGCCGCAAGGAAGCTGTTACTCGTCCGCCATCTTGCTCGACAGTACTTAAATGTAAGCAAAGAGTTGATGAAAGAAATGTTCTAAGGAAACACTCCACCTAATAAATGAGGAACTAAATAATTAAAATATTTTAATTTTGAAAACTCTAATGAAATAATAGATCTATCAGTGGTAATCAATAGCTGTTTCTATCCATCACCACCATCCCTCAAATCACAGAAGTACACAACATCAATGTAGTATTATTGCTAAAATAAATAAATAAATAAATAAATGAAAGAACTAAATCTCAGTTCAGGACTCTATATGTAACTACCATTTACAGAAAGTGTAAAAGAACAAATGAATCAAAGCCATCAGGGTACAATCAGCAAAATCCAAACTGTGGAAAGTTTTAGAGAACAATAACCCAGTTTCTTTAATAAATGCATTATAAGGAGAAGATAAGAAGGAAAAAGATCCTAGAGATTAAGAGACTTAAGAGGCATACCAACCAATTCAATGTGTGGACCTTGAGGGATTCTGATTCAATCAGACATTTAAAAAAAAAAAAATTTAAAAAGAAAAAGGGATGTGATAATTGGGAAATTTTGGACACATTGACCAGATAATCCCTTAGCAGACATTACTTTCAACAGTTTTTGATTATTGAGATTAATTTTTCCAAAAATCCTGATTTTAAGAGATACATTCTAAAATGCTAACACCAAAAAGAAAATCAATAAGTGAGGTCATTAAGGTTATTAGATACAGAATAAATATTAAAAAAAAAAAACTCTTGACTCAGCGCCTATATTAGAAAACCAGCTAATATATTTCATTACAAAGATAATAATGAATAAAAAATATTGATTATTTTAATAGAGCAGAAAAGGTAGTAGATGAAATTTAACACCTACTGAGGCGGGCTAAGCGGGCTAAGGCGCCAGCCACATACACCTGAGCTGGTAGGTTCGAATCCAGCCTGGGCCCGCCAAACAACAATGATGCTGCAACCCCAAAAAGATGGCCGGGCATTGTGGCGGGTGCCTGTGGTCCCAGCTACTTGGGAGGCAGAGGCAAGAGACTCGCTTGAGCCCAGGAATTGGCGGTTGCTGTGAGCTGTGATGCCATATGACTCTATCCAGGGTGACAGCTTGAGGCTCTGTCCTAAAAAAAAAAAAAAAAAAACCTCTACATTTGTATTCACTATTAACAAGATACTATTTTCCTCAGAAAGAAAAAAACATTTAATTTAGGAATAAATATTATAAAGCTTATACAAAGCTTTTCTGATAAAAATTATAAAATGTGTAAATTTATAAAATATAAGAAAAACATACATGATCTAAGTGAAAAAATATGCTAATTCTCCGATAGAAACAAATACCAAAAAGCTAACAGTTATACCCCAGTTGAACTGTAGAGTCAAAGCAATTCTAATAAATTCTATCAGGTTTTCCATGGAAATGAAGAAATCAATTAAAATTCCATTCTTGGCAAAAGGCCAAGAATAATTAAAGCATTCCTAAACAATAACAAAAAAACAAGGTGTCCTGTCCTACTAGATATCATCATTTATTATTACAAGCTATTAAAACAGTGTGATTTCAAATTAAGAATCAATAAATAGATCACAGGAACTGAATATAGAACCAAAAACAAATCTTCACATGTATGAAAACTTTTTTGCAAATCACTGGGGAAAGATTAGGCTGCTTGATAAATCACTGACATGATTAATTATCTGTGTGGGAGAAAATTGGATCCCTACTGTATACCATTCCCTAACGTCAGTTCTAAGTGGATTAACAGCTTTGATATGAAAGTCAACACACAGAATTTTAGACGACAATATAGGAGATATCTTTTTAGTATTTCAGGGCAGAAAAGAATTTGTGAAACATGACACGGAAAGTGCAAATCGCAAAGAAACTATTGATCAATTCAACAACATAAAAACTGAGAACTTCAGTTCATCAGAAAACACCACAAGGGTAGGAAAAACCAAGCCCCCAATTGCAGAACATATTTGTAATAAATAACCAAAAAGGATTAATTTTCATAATACATAAAGAATTTCTGCAAGTCTAAAAGAAATTCTGCAAAAAGCATCAGCAAGCATTTTGTTAGTACAATAGAGAGAATATAAATGCCCCATAACATTTGCAAAGATTCTCAGTTTCATTAAAAATCAGGGAAATGAAGTTTAAAACCACAAAAAGATATTTCATATCCACCACATGAGCTAAATATGTCGGGTGTTATCAAGTATTGCTGATGATATGGATCAGTGGGAACTGCTGGTGGGAATGTAAGTAGGAAAAACTCTTTGGAAAACAGTGAGGCATTACCCCACAAATACAAGAATATTCATAATAGTATTTTCGTAAAAGAAAGCAACTACAAGGAGCTCAAATTTCCTTCAACAGTGGAATGGATCAATTGTAATGTATTCAGGCCATGGAATACAGCACAGCAGTGAAAATGAATGAACCTCAGGAAATCCATCAACACAGGTGAATCTCAAACGCATCATACTTAGAGAATGAAGCAAGCACAGAATGAATGCAGTTTGAGTCCATCAGTATGAAGTTCAAAAACAAAATATTGTTTATTTATCTATCATAGATGGTATAACCATTAAGAAAAGCACAAAAATATGATAAACCCAAAATTAGGGACAGTGTGGAAAGGGGGTGCTCTGAAGGAGAGGTAGGTAAACAGGCTTCTAAGGAGCTGGTAATGTTCCACAATATTTTGCCAACTTGGTAGTGGGTACATGTGAGTATATTTTATTACTATTTTTAAGCTATATATATGTATTTTATACATTTTTCTCTATGTATAATATATTTCACAATTAAAATGTTTTAGATAATGAATTAGATCGCCCTCAGGGGCCCTTCTAACTCTTTTGAGTTTGAAATTTCATGAACTCCAGCCTTATTTGAAAAGGGAAATATCAACAGAATTATGCGATAAATTCTAGGATCTTGGGTTGTGTTAACACTCTCATTTTACAAATGAGCTCCAGACAGGTGATGTATCTTTTGCAAAGTCACCCAGCACCTGAGTGAGAGAATAAGCCCGTGAACGAAGGTCCAGAAACCCGAGGAATAGTACGTTTTTCATTGACACCTGCCAGGGCTATGCACGATTTGCTTAAAGCAGATCTAACTTGGCACGTTCTGTCCTACTATTAAACTATATAATCTGCTATTTTAAATTGATTTATTTTGTTTGATTCATGTGTTTATGTCACATCAGTTCAATACTGTAAACCCTTTCCGTAGCCTTTCCTGTTATTTGAACACCTGGCTCTGCTCAGCCTCAGATGCATCGGCCATGCTGGTCCAAGCTGCCTTCCATCCCTGGGTTCTCCACTGTATTTCCAGGAACCCCTGAGAGTCTTATCAACCTTTACATCCTTCCTACCAAAAACTTCCTCCTTTAACTCCTTGGGGGAAATGAAGGAACTGATTGTTCCAAGTTTTCATATGGTCTCCCAGATTTCTCCGCTGGCTCTGGGGGTGGAGTTGCCAGGGGAGACAAAGCAGAGGAAAGAAGGGAAAAAACAGGAGCTCTTTCCAATGAGGTCGTAGGCCACGACCAACCGATTCCACAACCGTGAAGTCAATTGCTCCACCACCTGCACACCCCAGAACAGCCTGTGCTCTGGCTTTGCCTGCTCTTGAGACCAGGCATTGTTTGATTTGAAGAATTTTCATGATGCTGATGGAAGATGAACCCTTCCCCACCTCCCACCCATATTTCCACTGTCTTTTCTGGGGTGGCCTCAGTGGCCGTGAGCAATACTTTAAGCTGAGTTTAAAATGTTGAAGCATAAAGTAAAGTTTAAAGGAAGCTCTGTTTTCAGACTCACAGCATGTCAGTTCTGGAAGAAAAACTCAGCCTCTTTTTTTTTTTTTATTAAATCACAGCTGCGTACATTAGTGCAATCAGAGGGTACAATGTGCTGGTTTCGTATATTTTTTGCATATAAGTGAACAGAGGCCTTGGAGAAGGAAGATCCAAGGTCACTGTCATCCAGAGACTTGGTGGCCAGGAGACCAGAGCCTGGATGGTCTCATTCCCAGACCACTATCTCTCTCACTGTCCTGCACTATTTCCCTCAGTGCTGTGACCCCTAGAGCTGCCTCCTTCTTGTTCAGCCTGGCCCTTTAAGCCTATGGCCCATAGAGGTGAACAAACATACTTGCAAAATATTTCTGGCATTCACCTGGCAGTCTTTCCTATGTATTTTTAACCTGGCGCTTTTGTGGAACATCTTTCCCTGTTAAAGATGGGGTATTGTCACCCAGTTCCAGGCTAGCTCCTTAGATTTACATGCTTGGAAGCTAGCTTGTTGGTTTCCCCACCCCCACTCACTCTTAGGAAAGCTGACTCATACTAACCAAGTCCTCAGGAAGGCGACCTTTGTGTACAAATTTAGAGTACCTGTTTATTAATGTAGATAAGAGCTGTAACTCTTTGTTGGACTAGTTCATGGTGGCATGGCCAGCTTGTCTCACAAAAGCAGTCTAGGTGGAAAGTCAAACCATCACACAGTAGCCACACAGCAGCCTCAGAACAGGGGGAGTGGGTCACAGGATTTCTTTCTTTCTTTCTTTCTTTCTTTTTTTTTTTTTTGAGACAGAGTCTCACTTTGTCACCCTTGGTAGAGTACTGTGGCATCATAGCTCACAGCAACCTCAAATTCTTGGGCTCAAGCAATTCTCTTGTCTCTGCCCCCCAAGTAGCTGGAACTACTACAGGCACCTGCCACAATGCCTGGCTATTTTTAGAGGTGGGGTCTTGCTATGGCTCAGGCTGATCTCAAACCTGTGAGCTCAGGCAAGCCACCTGCCCTGGCCTCCCAAGTGCTGGGATTTGAGGTGTGAGCCACCACGCCCAGCCTGGGACACAGATTTGAATGGGCTCTGCAGTGGCTTTCCTTTGATAGCTAACCAGCCTCCTGGGCTCACACACCCTTGCTCTAGCTGACCAATGCACTCAGCAGTAACTGAGGTTTTGGTGGCCTTGAGAGCCGGTCATTTCTTTGGAAGAAACCCTGCCTCCTTCTGCACTGCCTTTTATCTGTTGATTTTATAACTCCTTACAGGAAATCTTATTTCCTATATTTCTAAGTTCTTTAGTGGGAGTGGATTTCATGTGATTCAGTCAGATACCTATAAATCCACTCATTCTTCTATTATCTGTCCTACATTTAATTTCTCTCTATTATCTACAATGATATTCCATAAGACCTTTTGAAATGCCTTATAAAATCACGTTGCATCTCTATTCAAAAGTCATCAACGTAACTGATCATTTTTCCAGCTGTGTAATAAAAATTATTATATTTTCTCTACTTTTTATATATGCTTAAGTTTTTTTTTTTAAGTTTTTAAAAATATCCATGGCTTCTCAGTACCCTGCAAAGCCTAAACTTCTTAAGCTAAATTCAAGCTTTCCTTTAAACAATCTGAATGACCTTTTCCTGTATTACTTCCCTCCATTTCCTGCAAACACCACCCCTACCCAAGCCTCTACACAAATATCATGGCAACTTCCGACCTCTGTGCTCTGGTTCATTCTGCTCCTTTGGTGTTCAGGTCAGATGCCACCTCCTCCATAAACTTCCCCTGATCCTTTTGACTTCCTTCTTTTACCCCACTTACAACCCTTGCCTCCTGCGCCCACCCCGGGGCCTGTTACCCATGACCTTGGACAATTTATCTGTATGATCTTCTATCTGCAGGCAATTTTAACTCTTCAAAGTTCCCGGGTTGTATTTTATCAATCATGCCTGGAAACAGACTCACTCCTTATGGCTGTGGCAAGCACAGATTCTAGACTTCAAATCATCCATCCTACTGCCATCCTGAGCTGTCTCCAGGTTGGGATTTGGAGCATATGGTCCCCACACCGTTCATTCTTCACCTGGCACAGAGTCGTGCACATAGAAAGATTCTTTATTATAGTCATGATCCCACCAGCTGTGCAGCGTAGTGTGAGCCACATGGCATTAAACTTTTCACTTACATATTGAGAGAATCTACAGCATCAGTGATTCTCAGTGTGCATCAGAATCAGCCACTGAAGTGTGTTCAAATGCAGATGCCTGAGCCCCAGGGAGTCTGATTCCGGCCCAGACATCTGTAGAAGGCATCCTAAGAAGCTTTCCAGGTGATTCTGATGCAAATAGTCTACAGGCCACACTTTCAGGAATACTAGTCCCCAAAGGCCTGGAGGTCTGACATGTGGCCAGCAGCTGTTCTCTGGACACTCACTACAATAGTCAGACACCAGCCTGTCCCCCAGCAAGAACCTTGTGCTTACAGACCCTCCCTGGACTGAACTTGTCCTTGTTTCTCTCCTTTTTCCCCAAGTGTGTGGCTGTGGCCTGGCCCAGTCAGGCTTCTTCTTCAAGAACCAGGAGTACATCTGCACCCAGGACTACCAGCAACTCTACGGCACCCGCTGTGACAGCTGCCGGGACTTCATCACAGGGGAGGTCATCTCCGCCCTGGGCCGCACCTACCACCCCAAATGTTTCGTGTGCAGCCTGTGCAGGTGAGCGGGAGCCCAGAGGGGCCAGGACCCTCTGCAAGAACTCCTAGAGAAGGGGAAAACATGGCCTTTCCCAGGCAGTTCTGGGGTGTTTAGGGCTTACTCGGGATAGTTAGATTTCTAGAATCTCAGAGAGGTAGAAGGATCTAACAGGCCAGTAGTTTCAAACCTTCTAGCAGCTCAATCTTTTTTGTAAAATGCAATCTATTGTAAAACACTAGTTTGCCCTGTGATAAAGACAGGTGATTCAGATCCTAAACCCCCACACTCAGGCTCCCAATTCCACTCAAAAGATCTCAAAAAAAACTACTGAGTTTTCTGGTCTCTTAGAACTCAATCTGCAAACCACAGCTCTGGTCCGGCCTCCCACATCTTCAGGTACAGGTGGTACGGGGATGTCTGTCCTTAGCCTTCCTCCATCTTCCTGGTGCCACCTCACGCTGGCAAGAGCCCACCTGTGTAAGCCTTGATTTCTCCATCTGTAAAATGGGGGTCAAAATCATTCCAACTTCACTGGGTTTTCTTGAAGATTAGTGAGGTGATACATGTAAAGACCTCGTGAACAGTATATGTGCCTGCTATTATCATTCTTTTTATTATCATAATGATAATTATCTAACCTCTCTCAGGATATCTCCAAGGATGGGGAGGTCATCACTACCTCTTTCCTCCCCTCTCTAGTATCTCATTCACTTGTTAATTTAGCAAATGTACATTAAGACTCCACTGTATATATGCCAAGCACCACATTAAGGAGATGGAAAAAAAAAATGGAGGAAACCTCAGCTTTGTCCACAAATACATGAAAATTTAATGGACATCTCAGATTAAATCATAAGGAAAGCATGATTAGAGTATATATATTTTTAATTGGGAAAGAAATGTATAGATTAATTATTCTCCCCATAAAACAACTACTGGTTAGTTACCAGTTAGAATAACTACTTAGAGTTTCTGATTGAGACTAGTTTCAGAGTATTCAAGAAAATAGAATCTGCCGACAGAATTTATTCATTCACCCATCTCTGAAAACCTAAGCCCTGGGAGCCTGGAATCCCAGACCTATCGGAGGTTCCACAGAGGGTCCATGTGGTACAAGGTGAGCGTTTTGTTAAACCCCATAGAAATGAGGTGACTTCCCATAGTCTTATGTTTTTACCACGAGTTAGTGACGGGCCATGAGGATGTAGGCTCCCCTGACCCCAGCACTCGCTCCATCATACAGTGTTGTTCATGCAAGGCCAGGGAAGCCACTACTCTCGTGTTAGGGGTGTGCTCAGGTAGCAGGTAGCCTAATCTGCATGAGCAAATGCAGCTCAACAATGAGATTGGCAGTACAGAGGCTTCTGTGTATGGTTTATAGTTTAGCTGGGGAGATATGGCATTAAGAGCTTGAAACTGAACAAATCCAGAGGGGCAGAGGAAGAGGTTCTTTATAGACTCACAAACTTCCTATTAGGAAGCAGGATTTTTGAGAAAAGTTTGAATAGTAAACAGAAGAAATTTTGATAAATTTGGGAGCTGAATGAGTTCTTGACATACGGGGATAGGTTAAATTCACAGTGGAAAACACCTTCCAGGGAGAGGGAACAACTCTTTGAGGTGTTAGTGACCTCTCCCTCTTACAGCTGAGAAATGTAAGCTCACGTAAGAGTCATGATTTTTCCATTGTCTAAATCATACAAATAGCCCAGCTGGGCTCCAGCTCTAGCCTCTAAGCCCCTGGTCGAGTGGTTTAGTGGGCCTGGCACTGTGAATAGCACCTAAATTTGCCTGGTGTTCTAGAAGTCAGGCCATAGGTGCTACCCACATGCTCTGAGCACATGTGTCATCAGGTCACAAATAGCCTCAGAATCCCACAGAAGAGGAGGTGTAGAATTTCTCCCTCAAACCCCTTGCAGGAAGCCTTTCCCCATTGGAGACAAGGTGACCTTCAGCGGTAAAGAATGCGTGTGCCAGACGTGCTCCCAGTCCATGGCCAGCAGTAAGCCCATCAAGATCCGCGGACCCAGCCGTGAGTTCTCCCCCCGGGCCTCCCCATCCACGGGCACTGTCTACCCAGCTACCCCATCCCTGCACTGTCAACCACTCCCACAGGCCTAGAGGGAAGCAGAGGTGGGAGGTCCCACCCTGAGGACCCCTGAAGCATGGCCCAGCTGGCATTTTGTCCAGATTTACAAGCTTCACAAGCACAACACAGGGAAGACAGGCTGCCCAGCAATAAAAAGTGATGGCTAATACCACACATTAGCCTCTCAGGTGGATTTCATGTGGGACAAGCTGGGTCCTGCTTTTATATCTTAAGGGTGCCGTAAGAGAGCTGATCAAATGTTTTGGCACCAGTGGTTCTCAATTTTTACAAATCCTGGCTCAGCACTATAGCACAGTGGTTACAGTGCCAACCACATACACCAAGGTTGGCAAGTTCGAACCCAGCCCAGGCCAGCAGAAAAAACAATGACAACTGCAACAAAAAATAGCCAGTTGTTGTGGCAGGCGCCTGTTGTCCCAACTACTTGGGAGGCTGAGGCAAGAGAATCACTTAAACCCAAGAGTCCAAGGTTGCTGTGAGCCATATGTGACATAATGAGACTCTGTCTCAAAAAAAAAAAAAAAATTTTTTTTTTACAAAACCTACTAAGAAAGAATTTGCAGGCACATCTTACAACAGAGGAAGTATGGGGTACCCTGGGGGCAGACGACACGAGCTGTGCTACTATTTTGCAGTGTTCCATGGACCTCTGCATCAGGTTCAATGTGGGGCTTGTAAAAATGCAGATTTCTGAGCTCACCTTGGACCTCTAGGGATGGAGCCTAG
This sequence comes from Arctocebus calabarensis, assembly GCA_963573935.1. NCBI lineage: Eukaryota > Metazoa > Chordata > Mammalia > Primates > Lorisidae > Arctocebus > Arctocebus calabarensis. The sequence continues at coordinate 9,611 of CAUYON010077017.1, forward strand.
GAATTTACATTCTTAGTAAGCTTGCTGGGTGATCATTTGCTGTTCCTAAGATTGAGAACCACTGTCGAGGATGGGGAGGGCTCTGCCATGCTGGGATAAAAGTCATATCTTATCCCCAAACCACAAATTTAGAGTGTACCTCAGAACAGTCGTTCTAATTTATGGAATGTCCATTCCACCCAAGTGTGCCTAGTAATAAGATGTCTAAATCACTGTTCCCAGATGTCCTCGTCAGGCTGCTGACTGCCTCCACCCCTACCCCCTCATGTCCCCACCTCTGGTCCAGCAAGCCACACCAGGCTCCAGTGTTCTTTCATGTTATATGACACTCTCGCTGGCCTAATCAAGAGAATCAATGAACACCCATTAGCCTCCCACACTGCATCACCGTGCAGGTGTGGGGGGCTGTGAGCCACGATACCAGCAGAGTCAGCATGCTGGGGCCACATCCGGGAGAGCGGACAGCAGAGAACCTCGCGAGTCAGCAGGGCTCGGCTCCCACAGGCTCCATTAGAGTCCACCCCGCTGCGGACAGCTGAGGAGGAAGAGAGCAGAAGCCTCCTCCCCTGCCCGCCCTTCCTTTCAGCTGAGGGGTCTGTTCCTGGAATGCACAGGGCCCCTCCTTCAGCGCCCTTGGTCATCCTCAAGAGCAGTTTGCTTCTCACAGCAGGTTCCCATCTCAGAGTGAGCTGAAGCACACGCTGTGATCCTTCAGAACTCCTTGAAAGCATCATTCAGCGTGACAGGAAGACTGGGATGCCTGATGTAGGACCAAGGCCCTGTGGCTGGTGCTGTGGGGGCCCGGACACCAGCGAGGCAGGAGAGAGGCAAAACTGAGACAGAAAGCTGCCAACCCTCTGTGTGCTGCAGAGCAGTCGCGTAGCCTCCCTGAGACTCAGTTTATCCAGCCATGGAAGACGGACTAAATTCTTCCGTTCCTCACAGGAGTGTTGAGGAAAGCAAATGTCTTCATACAAGAACCAAAGCAACACGGAGTGCAGTGTGTAAAGTGCCCTGTAAATACAGAGACAGTGAGGGACGGTATGACTAGCATGGAGGTTTGATACAGAAAGCACACCCCAAATGGACTCAGAATAAGATTCCTGGTGCTGTGGTTATTTCTCTCAGGTTGGGTTGTGTGTTACTCTGTGGAGGTGGGAGATTTCCTCTGATGAATGTGGGATTCTCACAAGTGGCATGTTCTTGAGGAGAGGGACCTAAATGTATCCACCATAATGTGGATGATTAGGGCATAGAGGAAGGTAAGAAAAAGTGGGAAAGTGAGTCAAGCAGAGTAAATGAGCCCTTGGTCAGTGTCCAGGGGGCATGCCCTGCTTATGGCTTATCTTGTTACTCGCAAAGCAGAGACATCAATCCAAGGATCTAGTGCATTTGTTTTGTAGGAATAGTTTCTCCAAAGGTGGTCACTATTCATGCTGAACATGCAAAGTAGCCTCTTGACTAGAGGGGGTGTTGGAAGGTCTTCTGAGTTCCCAAGGGATAGAGGGAGCTAAAGCCAGATTCAAGAGATTGCTAAGAAAAAGAGCCTATCATGGAAAAGGAACAGAAGGGTAAAATATTTGAGGTTTTTTTTTTAATCTACAAGTATGAAGTTTCTTCCCTGGAGGGTAAAGATATTCTGGAAAATCAAGAACACTATCTTCTCAAAAGAGACCAAGAAGAATGTCTCTCAGAAACTATCAAGAGAAAAGTACAGGAAGAAGGAATGTCCCCTCAGATGGCTTGGCGCCTATGGCTCAAGCGGCTAAGGCACCAGCCATGTACACCTGAGCTGGTGTGTTCGAATCCAGCCCGGGCCCGCCAAACCACAATGACAGCTGCAACCAAAAAAATGGCCGGGCGTTGTGGTGGGCGCCTGTAGTACCAGCTACTGGGGAGGTGAAGGCAGGAGACTCACTTGAGCCCAGGAATTGCAGGTTGCTATGAACTGGGATGCCACGGCACTCTACCCAGGGTGACAGCTTGAGGCTCTGTCTCAAAAAAAAAAAGAAAAAAAGAAAAAAAGAAATGTCCCCTCAGAGACCCCACTAAGAAGAATTAGCAACAGGAGCAGCATCACCATCATGACCCCCTCACCACAATTGCGACCATAATCATCACTAAAACTGACTGTTAGTATTGCCAGGCCCTGCACAGACCTAAGAAGAATCAGCAGCAGTAGCAGCAGCATCACTACCATTACACCATCCCACCATTCACGACCAACACCACTGTCTTCACCGTCACCATTGTCACCACCAACACTGTACCTACCATCATCTCCATCACCACTCCCACTACCATCACTACCATACCTACCACTATCACCAGCAGCAGCAGCACCACCACCATTACCACAACCATACTATCACCACCATTGCCAGCATCACCACTCTCACCACCAACATCACCACCAACACCACCATCACCATCATCACCATCACCATAACCACCACTGCTAACATTGATTGTTACTATGGTCGGGCACTACACTAAGAATTCCATATAAAACATCTCATTTAATTATTACAACAACTCTATGAGGTGGATAAGAGTAACCGTTTAATAAATGAGAAAACTGAGACTCAAAGAGCATAAATGACACACAGATGGTAAGTAATAGAACCAGAATGTGAGACCAGACAGTCTGATCTTGGATCTTATTCCCCTTAATACCCTATTCCAGAGACATGACTTGCTAATTGGGAAGAGCCATGTCGTCTGGATTAGTTGGCTAAAACAAGGTGGAGAGCTTACTATGACAAAGCCCACTCATTTTTCTGATCAAATGGAATGAATGACATAGTCAAGAAAGACAAAAAATGGCATGAGGTTATTAGAGAGATCTCACTAATAAACCAAAGGATTTGGAAGGAACAGGTGATGGCATTATACTTTCTGCCAGCTGAAGGTTGGAATTTTGGAATAGAGAAGAACAGAGGCAGACTGGACAGCTGGCTCTGCAGATACCAACTCGGGATAGGGTGTGGCCTTCCTGCCCCTGCTTATTACACTAGGACTCACAGTCTCCCGGATGGGGGCCCCAAGGCTCCACCCATGTTCAAAAGTGAAAGGAGAAAGCAGAGGGAGAAAAAGGTTCTGATAAACATGAAGCCAATATAATGGAGGACCAGCAGTGTAACATGACAAGGAAAACCACAAGGGGAAGACGTCTTAGAATACTCAGAAGGAATCAGCAGGGTTTCTTCACAACAGGAGCATTGCTTCTGGCTTCAGATCAGAGATTGGGTAATGCACAGGATGTGGATTAAAAACACGAGAATGTGAGTAGCGATGACAACAATCACACGTATTGGGTACATTCATGTACATTCATGCCCACACTGTGCTGAGGACTCATGAGACTGATTTTAGTTACTTCACACCAGTGTTATAAGGAAGATACTCAGAAGAGAAAGCTGGACCTTCGAGGTCTACAACTCGTAAATGGAGAAGCTGGGATTCTCCCCTTGGCCAGCTTCTCACCACTCACTCTAACTTCTCAGTCCAACCTGTAACCATCAGACTGTACTATCTCTAAAATTTTAACTCAATACACTAAATTTATCTCAAATGTATCACCAAAACTGACAAGATAGCACTCATTACTAGAATGTAGCCATGAAAGGGTATAGCTATTAAATACCTATTATTAAAGAGGCAGAGAATTGTTGGCCAATAATATGTGTATCTCCGTGGAATCCATAAGTGAATTTGATCGGTGGCTGACCATATCAAGCAAGGGAAAGTCAAGTGTAAGATATGAAGAAGAAAGAAACTGTAGTTGTCTTTAATTATTTGAAGAAACTGTTACATGGGAAGAGAAGTAGATTATTCTCAGTGCTTAAGTATAAGGGTAGACACAGGAACCAGGTCTGGGCTCCAGATAAAGACATAATGACAATCATACCTGTCTAAAGGCAGAGTGGACTTCCTCAAGAGAGGGTGAGCCACCCACCCTCCAGGCCCTAAAAATGGTGCCCATCTGTCAAGAATTCTATAAATTCATGTACTGGGTGGGACATTTGGCCAAATGCTGTGAACTCTGAAACCCTATGGAATTTTTAAACTCTGTTATGGTAACTTACACGGACACAAGTTCTGTAGTTGTGTCCTACAAAGGTTGATCAGACACTTGCATCCCTACACTGAGTTCCTTTACACTGAGTTCGGGTGAGTCACTTCAGAGCTGTCTGTCCATAAAAGAATAAGGGGTACCTGACCTCTCTAAAATATTGCATTCTGAAGCCTGTAATGACTGGGGACAGGAGGCAGGGAGACTTACATGGAAGGTGTCAAAAAAAAAAAAAAAAAGGGTACACACACTTTAAGAAAGGGGAAAACTGTATTAAAATTGAAACACTCAATATATACCCATAACAAAAGATGAATACAAGTTACACTGTCTTGAATACTCAAGTCGTATTTGACTTCTGCAATTACGAGAGGTGCTCAATGTGACTTGTGTTCATCTTTTGCTAAGGATATATATTGAGTATCACAATTTTAATACAGTTTTCCCCTTTCTTAAAGTGTGTATGCCGTTTTGGTTTGGTTTTGGCACCCAGTGTAGACTTATGCCAGGAGAAATGAAAGGGAAAGAGTTAAGTGCCAAAGCTCTTTATTCTCCCAGCCCCCATAGGAAGGTCTGAGGCTTGAAGCATTTTGCAGTTGGAGGACTTCCTGCCCCCAGCTTGTACTGAGGGACGTTAGAAAGGAGCTCAGCAGCCAGGAGGCAGGGCAGTGTAGGAAGTGACTTGTGCAAACACTTCATCAGGGACCCAGACCTCCCGAGAGCCTGGACACACCACCCTTCCTAGATGTGCAGACACATCATCTTCCCTGCAGGACTGGCTCCCAGCTGGCTGCGGGGGGCTGTCTGGACGGCATCCCCAACTTCTGTACTCCAAAGTGTGGATTTATCTGGTGGAGCCAAGAGGGAGGCTTGTCCTCGAGTAAACTTTGCCTCATAACCCTGTCCTCCTCCAAAGTGGGCCATCTGGTCGGCTAGGCCTGAATTCCCAGCATCTCTCAAGTACCTTGGACTCCGGCTCCATTTCCTGCCCCTCCCCAGGCGTTCATTGACCAACAGGCAGAACACCAGGGTTGGCCCACATTTAATTGCCCCAGTGCACAGCCCAAGGTGACAGTGACGGAAAGTGAGAGCACATTCCTGGTTTGGGACAGTCTCATCAGACTTTTAATCCTTGCTACCTGGGAAGGGAAATGTTAGCATATGAGTATACAGGGGAAGGGGAGGGCATGGTAAACCTTTTCCCTTGCCTAAGTACTGTCAGGCCCTCTCCTCCCTCCTCATTCAGCAGCTTTTGAACCTACTATGTGCTGAGCACCATGCTGGGCAAGGGCAGAGACTTAACCCCAAATACAGACACTACACTTGCCATCAAGTATCCAGCCTAAGGGGGTAGAAATGTCGACATAGCCTGTCCCCAGCAGCAGTGCTTCTTAAGCTTTACTGTGCACAGAGATCTTGTTAAACTCTGATGGGTCTGGCTGGGGCCTGGAGGCTGCACGCCGCGTTCTCCCAGGAGATGCTGCAGGCGCCGAGGTCACAGGCAGGAGCAGAGCGTAGGTAGCAACTTGAGGAGATCCGGGAGCAGTGCGGGAAGCCCTCTGGATGGGGAGGTCTTTTCTCTCACCCAGTAAAGTCTCTGGGCAGCTGCTGTGCCAGGGTGGAGCCACCATGGGAATCCTGGCCTTCCGGGAGGGGTTTCCTGGACTTGGGCCAGGGATGGTGGGGTCAGAGCGGCGTCCTCTTGTCTCTGCAGACTGTGCTGGGTGCAAGGAGGAGATCAAGCACGGCCAGTCACTCCTGGCACTGGACAAGCAGTGGCATGTCAGCTGCTTCAAATGCCAAACCTGCAGTGTCATCCTCACTGGGGAGTACATCAGCAAGTGAGTCTCCTTGCTTCCCTCCCCGGCTGCCTGGGCCTCTGCATTCGGCAAGGCCTGCTCTCCAGCCCTGGCTTGAATCTCAGCATCATCTCCCTTCATTCCCATCAGCTGCTGTGCTGTGGCCACATGGCGCGATCCCAGCCTCCTCCTTCCCTCTGAGTATCCTTCCCTTCTTTCCACTCTCAGTGCCCACGCCCTCCCCTGGGGGTGGCCTCCCACCCTCTCTCACCACGCCCACTCCCCCTACCAGCCCTGAGAGTGCTCTGTTTGTTTGTTTCCTTGCAATACGCCATCACCATTTGCAATTACGTATTTGTCCCTATTAGCTTTGTAATAATGATAATAATACCAGCTACTGTTTGCTGAGCTCTTGTTTTGAACAAGGACTGCTTTCACACTGACTGCTTTGTATGGATTACCCATAAGCCCCCATCACTGCTCTTTTAAGGAATTTATCCCCTTTGATACTGAGACTTGGGGAGTGACTGGTTCCAGTGATAGAGTTTAATGTCTGTCTACACCAGCATGTGGGCTTTGTTATAGTCACTTCTGTATCCTCTGCCCTGAGCACAATGCCTGACCTTTAGTCAATAATACAGCTGTCAAGGGAATTTAGCTGAGCTGAGAGGAGATGATGGGCACCTAAATTTCTCCAGTGACCTGCATGTTGCAGTTAGACGAGTGTCCCCTGCTGCGGGACCCAGTGACTACTTTTATATACTCTAGAACCTGGAAGCAGTTATGAGCACAGACCCTTCATCACAGCTTTGACACCTCCCGACCCCCGGCACTTCTAGGTACCATTCTCTGGCCTTACGGCAGGAGGAAGTCAGCCTCAACCACAGCTCCTGTGGCTCTGGCTGTGAAGACCCTAAGTCTGATAAGGGCATAGATGTGCTGTGTACATGAAGAATTATGACACCAGGGCAGATGTGACTGGGAGCTTAAACAAGCTTTATTCTTTATGACTTTTTTTTTTCTTTGTTTGAGACAGAGCCTCAAGCTGTCACTCTAGATAGAGTGCTGAGGCATCACAGCTCACAGCAACCTCCAACTCCTGGGCTCAAGTGATTCTCCTGCCTCTGCCTCCCAAGTAGCTAGAACCACAGGCACCCGCCACAACGCCTGGCCATTTTTTGGTTGCAGCCGTCATTGTTTGTCGGGCCCGGGCTGGATTCGAACCCGCCAGTTCAGGTGTACGTGGCTGGCGCCTTAGCCCGTTGAGCCACAGGCGCCGAGCCTCTTTATGACTTTTTGATCATAAGTGACAGAATACCCAACTCCACGTCAATTAAAATTAAAAATGGGAGTTTATTGACTCGTAGAAATGGGACGGCCAGAGGCACACTGACTTCAGGATGGCAGAATCCGGGGCTAAACAGTGTCGCCAGCACTTCAGAAATCTCTCCCTTTCCCTGGTTCTGTCTCTTGTGTTTTCCTCTGTGCTAGATTCACTCTCCAGCAGGCCCTCCCACATAGTAGCAGAGAGGATCACCAGCAGCGCCAGGTTTCATTCCATTCGCCTAGCCAGCCTCACAGAAAGAGAGGTCTCTTTCAAAAAAGCTCCAGAAAAAATCCAGGGCTGCCTCTGAGATGGCCACTCTAGGGTCACCCACCCTTTCCTGACCAATCACTGGCCAGGAGGACCCGAACCTTAGGACCAGAGAGCAGCCACAGAACCTTCAGTGGGAAGGGGTGGCTCCCAAAGGAAAATCCCAGAATGGTATTGCCTCCCGCAGAAGGGGGATGGGGGCTGGCCAGACAACACTTGCCTTTGTCTGAGGTAAAGTGAAGGGCTATAAATATTCAGAGAAAGGAAGGATCATGTCTAACTAGCAGGAAGTAGAGCCTGGAATCTATGAGAGCTTCATGGCAGGTGGTGATATTTGAGTGGACCTTAAGAAAGGAGGTGAGATTTGAAAAGGTTAAGGAGGGGCTTCTAGGCAGAATGCCTGGCCTGGGCAAGGGCAGGGAGAGGGGAGATGGGTGTGGGAACGGTGTGTGTGCACAAGTGAAGCAGGGTCCCAACTGCAGGAGTGAGCTAAGGTCAGATCACCGAGAGCTCTGAGTGCCATTTTGGGAGGAGTTTAGCATGCCCTCTGGGCCTGCCAAAGAATGCCCTTGGTAAGTCACCAGGAATCCTTGAGTCTGGGAGCCCTGCTCAGTGAAGGGCTTGCCCCGTGCTCCTTTCAAGGAAGCCCCGCTCAGACTGCCCAGCACTCCTGGAACCTCTGCTGACTCGCTCTGGGCCCCTCATCTGGCTGCCTGCAGAGTGGCAGGGGCTTAGAGGAACTGACTCTGGTATCAGAAGCCTGTGTGACCTCGGCTAAACTGCTTCAAATCTCAGTTTCCTTATTTATAAAAGGAATTCCCTGCCTCGTAGGGATCAGAGATGTAGGCTTCTCACCTAGTGAGTGCCAGTAAATATTCATTTCACCATCTGACTCTTTTCAGAGTTACATGTATTTTGAATTCCACAAGGCCTCATCAATGATGAATCCAAGTAGTTATGCTAGCTTTTATACCCAAATGCACTGTACCCACCTCCTGACAAATGACTTTTCCCCTGAGAGTTACCGGCTCACACCCACAGACTGAGAACCTGGTTGAAAGGGTTGGGGACAGCACGTCCCATGGGCTCACAAACGAGTTCCTGCCTGTAGGCACAGTCTTAACTGCAGACCTTGGTCTGGCATCAGCTCTTGCTGCCGCTTCCCCTTCAGAACACTCACTGCCCTGCCACACGGGGTGGGCCCCAGTAGTCCCAATATGCCAACAGTTTTGAGATGGAAAAATGGCATGCCTCTCCTTTAGGCTTCTAAAATGTCTGAACCAAGTTCTCTTGCACCCCAAAGTGGGGGATACATCTCTCTCTCTCCTCAAGAATTCAGACCTAATCGTCAGAGCTTGGTGGGACCCAGAGGCTGGGCATAGCTCTCCGAAGCTCCCAGCTGTCTGGTAGCCCTAGAGAACTGAGCCCCAAATGTCCTCCTCCAAGACCCCTCTCAGTAATCATGCTCCTTCCTCCAGCTGCTGTTTGCTGAATATTTACTATGGCCAGGCAGGATCCTGAGCCCTGGCATGCGCTGAACACATGACCTTCAATCCTCATGGCAACCTGAGTGGCAAACCAAACCACCTGGGTGGGAATTCAGTTCTAGGTCGAGCTGGGTGACCTGGGGAAAGTCACTTAATGGCGCTATACTTGGGTTTTCTCATCCACTCAATGGGGATACTAATAGTTCTGACCTCCTAAGGTTGCCATAGGTTTAAATGAAATAATCTATATAAAACATCATCAGAGGGTCTGGGATACACCAAGCAATAAGGGTAAGTGGCTGGTACTAATAGGGGGTAGTGTAAGAATAATTTAACAGCAATCTTATCACTGTCTGGTAGGTTATAAATATTGGAGAAAAATGGAGCACATAGGAGGTGTTGGGAGGGAGAGGGCTCCTGTTATCAACTGAGCTGGGAGCAGAAGTGATTAAAGGAGCCCTCATAGGCTGCAGGTCCTAGAACTAACTGCCCTGTGACACCCTTGCTGACTCCCCCCTAACTTCCTTGTCCTGTGTGAATATCTCTTACAGGGATGGCGTTCCATACTGCGAGTCTGACTACCACTCCCAGTTTGGCATTAAATGTGAGACTTGTGACCGATACATCAGTGGCAGGGTCTTGGAGGTAAGTGAGTATAAGTAACCATGAAAATGTTTGAGCAGAATGGCCTGTGACTCCAAAAAGTCATCACTGAGGAAAGAGACAGTCACCTCACAACTCTTCTTCCATAGCCTCGACCTCCCTCAACTTTACTTGCTACCTGACCTTGAGCAAATAACCTTCCTGAGATCTCTGGGTAACCCCCAAATGAGAAGATGGACAAAATGATTCCCAGTTAAAAAAAAAAAAAATACTGTGCTGGGAAGATCAGGTGAATCTTTGGATTCGGACCCAAACAGATTTCTGGAGAGTGGCAATTACTTTCTTCCCAGCCCTGCCAGAGGAAGGAAGGCTGTTTTTTTGTTTTGTTTTGTTTTTTTAAGTATTTGGTAATGTGCTGATTTAAAAACCAGCTTGTCTAGCAGCTTGCTCCCCAAGCCATTCTTTGGCTGGTCCGTCACCATGGCAACGACTCTCCACAGCCTGGGATGCACAGCTCATTCTGTCAGCGACAGACAACCTGCAGCACCTTTGCTGAGCTCCCACCCAAGCCACCTGTCCTCTGGCCTGCCTGGCCTTCCTTCCCACACCCTGTGGGCCTGGCAGCTGTCTTCCTGTACTTTGGGATCACCCACCCTGAGGAATTAGAAACAGGAACGCGTTTGGTGCAAAGGAAAACTAATAGCCTAATAGTAGGAATACGTGGGTTCTAAAATTGACTCTATTTGCTAACTCATGATCATTTTGAAATGAGTATCGCTGACTCTCTAGGCCTCAGTTTTTCCATCAGACAGTAGCTGGAGGATGGTGGATAGGACCAGCTACTGGGAACAGAATCATGAACTCTGCCAAATCTCACCAGTTGATTGTGGTTACGATGAGTGCTGTGTTGGGAAGGACTCTGCAGCCACATGTGAGCTCCGCAGAGGAGAATGTAGCAGACAGGACTCTCTGAGGAAGCTAGAAGAGCAGACCCCTGAGGAGAAGGAGGCCATCCCTGAGGAGCCCTGAGCCCACAGGGGTGTCCAACCCGTGGCCCACAGGCTGCATGGGATCATGTGAGGGACTTTTTGCTTATCTGTGGTGGTGGTGGTGGATATCACGAAAATTACGCGCAGACCATATTTTGCTCATCAGCTTTTGATAGTGTTTGTGTATTTAACATGTGGCCCAAGACAGCTCTTCTTCTAATGTGGCCCAGAGAAGCCAAAAGGTTGGACACCCCTAAGAGGAAGAATGAGTTTGACTCAGGGAAGAGAGGAAAAGGACAAAGCAGCTGAGTTCTGTAAATTGAGAATGAAGGAAGATGAAATATATCATATAGGGCATATCATGTAGGACTTGTAGGCCATGCTTAGGAGTTTGGATTTTATACTAAGTGCAATGGAAAGACATTAGGGTGCTTTAAATCAAGGTGCAAGCAACATGATAAGATTGTTTTAAAAAGGTTTCTATGGTTGCTATGGGGAGAAATGTCTGCAGGAGTCAGAGGGGATAAACAGATGCACCGAGCTGGGGAACTATTCAGCCAATGCAGGGAGCAGTAAGGAACACAATGGGGAGGCCCCGGCCTTAGCCCAGAGAGGGCTGCAGGCCTGGTTTCTGAGGGTCTGACGTCCAGGGCCAGGAGCTCACCTGTGACTCACTGGACAATGGGCATGTGGAAGGACTGAGCAGGGGTGACCTGTTTCAAGCTGGTGCTGAAGAAAGGAAGCTGCACAGGGAGTCAGGAGGGAAGGCCCCTACATGGTCCAGTGGCAGTGGAAGGGCAGCCACCTTATAGGATTCCGGCTGCTCTGAGGCTGCAAGACAATTTGTGGACATGGACTTAAAGAAGCAGCAACCAAAAGTCATACCAAAGCCTCAAGCCTGGTGATAGGAAGCCTGGTGTTGTCATCCGCAGAACTAGGGGTGGCAGGTAAAAAAGCTAGCTAGGCTGGCAGAAAATGATGAGGGCCACTTGGGAGCAGTTGTGATTGAAATCCCAAGAAGATTTCAAGAAGGCATTCATAAATGTGAATCAGAGCTCAGCAACAAAGCTCAGGCCCAGAGGGGCTGATCTCAGAAGCAATCAAAGCACCATGGGAGCCCTCCGCATTACCAAGACAGAGAAAGAGAGAAAGGGGGCTGCACCAACCTCTGAGTGGAGCAGCTCACAGCTGAAAGAGATTCAGAAAGAGACGGAGGAGTTATCAGAGGAAGATGTGGGAGGACAAGGTGCGGAGCGGAGCTTCAGAAAACAGCCAAGGTCAACTGGCATGTGGGTCAAACTCTGTGTAGCAGGTGAGGAGTGTGTGAGCAGAGCAAAAGCTGCCACATGCGGGAAGGTCCCCTTCAGAGGAATCATTGGCTGGGCCCGCAGAACTGTGGGGAAGAGGCGCCCGGCATGTCGCCGGCAAAGGGTCAGTGGGCCAGGAGATCACAAAAGTAGACTTTTCTTTCAGGAAGGAAAGAGCTGCAGTTACACACAGGGCTGCAGATGGGAATTTGTTCGAGCATTTCCAAGCTGCTTTGAAATCCTGCTGGCTGTGGCTGCCTTCTCCCCAAGTGTCACTGTTGTTTGCCACTGTGGTCATCTCTTCCTCCTGGGCATCTGCTGTGACTAGGTTTCAATTGATTCCATTTGTGTGAGGCTCCATTAACATCTTGGACTTATTGATTTTTTTTTTTTTTCTTAGAGCTAGAAGAGACTTTTAGCAACCAACTATTCCAGCCTCTTCATTTTACAGATGAGAAAAGTGAGACCCAAGACATGCAGTGTTTTCTCTGGGTGACAGGCAAAATTTCTGGTAGAGACAGTGTGCCTGTCTCCCATATTGATGTCCACAGGTCTCAGCCACTCAGGGGTCTCCGGGTTGCCATGAACTTACCTGGATTCAAATTTTACCCCATGTAGCCATGAAGCCCTCAGCAAGTTATTTTCTCGGAGTCTTAGTCGGTATCTCTCGGTAGAGAATTACCACTGCCATGTCTTCCTAATGGAAATGCCAGTCAAGACTTTTTTAGTTGAAAGTACAGAAGCTATACTCAAATGATTCAGATTGAAAAGGAAATTTATCAGCACCTATAATAAAAAGCCCAGGGGTCATCTCTCTTCTGATTTTTAAACAAAATCATTAGGAATCTCTGGTCATCTTGGCTCCACTTTTTTCTGTGTTGGCTTTATTCTTGAGAAGGCTGTTCTTTGTGATGGGGAAGTTGGACACCAGTATCTCCAGGCTTAGATTCTCCAGGAATCCCCAGTTGAGAGTGTCTCTTTTCTAACAGCTCAGCCAACATCCTGGGACTGACATTCATCACTGGACTGAGAGCCCTGCCACGGAGTTGTGATCTTCTTATTGATGGGGTCAGCACTACTGAACCCCATGGACTGATGAGAGGGACAGGTGGTCCCTCCGAGGAAAGGCTTGGTGCTATTTCTAGAAGGAGGAAAGGATACCGGCCAGGCAGGAACGACAGCTGCCCCCTGCAGAGCTCAGGCATCGCCTGGCACACCACGCGAGCGTTTAATTAAATGGTTTCTCTTTCTCTTCTCCCACTCCTTCCCGTTCCCTCTCCGGGCCACGCCATGATCCCTTCCTCAGTGACACAGCTCAATGTGCTGTCAGTCACCCTTCCTCCTCTCTTGTCAGTGACCTCAGACAAGGGGACCTCAAACCTGGTTTCCTTGTTGCTGCATTTCCTACCCTCTTTGCCATTCTCAGGCCTCTCAGTGGGGCTCCTTTGGGAGGTACCTACTTTGCCATTTCCTGTCACTGTTTTCTTGACTTTGGTTTGTTAACAGATGACATGGTCCATCTTGCGTCACTGATTTGGTTGTGTCTTACGCCGGGTGCGGGCTGCCCTAAGAGCCTCCCTTCCCTCCAGCTGTTACCAACACCATCCATGACCGGGGATGCTGCCGTGCACGAAGCCTCTTCCAGCTGGGGCAGGGTGGTGGGATGTGACATTTAAGAAGATGCTCAGCTTCAGTTTTGCCAAGTGTGCTATTGCCAGCCTGGAAAACAGGTCTATAATTGAAATGATAAAGAGACACAGAGTAGGAAGAGGCTACTAATTAAAACTATTGTCCTTGTCATGGTACGAGAGGCTCAGTTCCACGACATTGCAGCTTGAGAAAATAGCAGGCTTCTTCCAAAGTTTGAACATATTTGCTTTGATAATGAAAAGGACATCTTCTCACTGGTAGGAGTCATGTAAACAACCAAGGATGAAAAAAAAGAGATACTGGAGTTCTGGGGTTTTTTTCTTTTGTAAAAATCTATCATTTCCACATTCTTGCTGTTTTTAGAGTAGAAAGAATATCTCCAGAATAGGCAAGCCTCCCTATTATGCAGTTATAATTTTTTAATGGGAAGAAGCCCATTAGCATCAGACTAAGTGGTGGCTTAGAGAGGTCCTTTAACAACCCCCAATATCTACCAATCTCCCTCAGGTATTATTTCCCCCTCCAAAAAACCCTGCCCTGACATGCAAAGGGTTTCATTAAAACGAGCCCCACCTGCCAACCCAATCGCTGCCCTAAGCTCCTCCTATATAGAAATTCGAAGCATCATGGAAGGGACTCTCCATGTCAAGTCCTCTTGGCTGGAATTTTCATGTCAGAATCGTCAGCACAGAAGTGAATGCTGGGCTGGTGACTGGCTCTCTCGGTCTAGCCCAACACCACATCCAGATGACACCTAAGGCACAACCTTCTCTGAGGCTGTGTCTTCTCCCTAAGTAGAATTTGCAACTACACATCATTTTGATTTTTAATGTAAATAACAGTGGGGAAGAAAGTGGGAACAGGAAAGGGGATTCCCACAGCCACGTTGGGGTGAGCTGGGGATGGGGCGGAAGCAACACTCTTGGGACTGGCCTGGGGATCAGCGTTCTGCAGCATGTCCCATTATTTGTCCGCTGAGCCCTAAAACTCTGCCGTCATGCGTACTCTCACTGTATTTGCCATGCACGTCAACCTTGTATGCGCTTTTTCCCCAAATACTTTAATTTATCTTTAGGTTGGCTCACTTACATATAAGAAAACTTATATAACATAAAAGAAAAGCAGTATGTACTTGCTGTGTTGCAGGAACCAGAAAACATAGAGTTTTAGCTAGATTCTATTGCTTGAGGAGGTTCCAAGCCCCATGCCTGTTCTCATTCTTAAAAAGGTAAATTAGTAAGTTTTGGATAGATATTAATGACACACTGGCACCATACTGGTACTTTCTCCTTGGTAAAATCAGAAGAATTGATAGAGGATTGGAAAGATCATTTTTTTTTTCATTTATTCAATGTTATTAAATCCCAGGCTAATGTACTGCTTAAAACTATTTCATGTACCATCAGCAGTGAGGGCCCCTTACTTAGAAAAATTTTGGTCTGTCTACAAAGCAAGACTGTTTCCACATCTGGAAACGAGGAGGTGGGAACTTCTGAAAGGTTCTTCCCACTGTAGAATAGAAGAACAGGAGTCCAGGGAAGTCCCCTGAACTGCCATCATAGACTCATGATGAGAATCACCAAGCTCCATGGGTGGACTTTTAGATGATTTTGACTCCTATGGGTAGCCTCCAACCAACCTCAGTAACACTGATGTACTCAGGAAATGTTCAAACCCACTGGACAGCAGCCCTAACTCTGACCTCCTGTTTCATCTCTTGATTTCCACAGGCAGGAGGGAAGCATTACCACCCTACTTGTGCCAGGTGTGTACGCTGCCACCAGATGTTCACTGAAGGGGAGGAGATGTATCTCACAGGTAAGCAAATCTCACCTTCTGGAAGGTGTTATCCACTCGGGACTGGGAAGGAGGTACATTTTCCTTCTATTTCAGTGTTATTTGGGCTTTTGGCTTGTCCTAAAAATTGCAATTAATTTTCCACTCTCTGGGTGGATCGGGAAAGTTGCTGGTGTGGCTAATATGAAGTGACATGTAATCTGCCTTCCGTCCCTGTACACCTCCACCCATTGCTCGGCTGGCCTGCTTCCCTGGCAATGCTCTGAGCAGACTCTCTGGCTCTGCCTGGGGCTGGGTGGCGGAGCTACTCAGGGCCAAGCAATCAGAGAACCTCCGAGGAAGGCCTGGGTTGCATAGTGTCTGTACCACGGCCATCTCCTTCTCCCCACATCTCAGAGCATCACATCAGGGGCTGCTGCTGACGTCTGCCCAGGGACTCTCAGAATGCACAGAGGAATAAGGGGGCCACCAATAGTTCCCCAAAAGCAAATCAGCACTTCTTTCCCCAGAGTCTAGCCCTCTTGACCCAGAATTCTTACAACAGCTTCCTAATTAGTCCCCAGATCCCACTCAGTTCTCTGTCCCCCACCCAGGCCAGCATTCTCGGCATCATGGCACTTCGGGCACTGCCCCACTGAGAGGTTTTCAAGGTCCCTCCCTGCCTGCCAGTTTGGGTACACGTACTTCAGCCTAGCATTTAAGATATTCTCCTAGAGGTTTTAGACTTCCTTTCTAGCCTTGAACATACCCAACACTTAAGCTGCCAATCATTTATTTATCCAGTCACCCGCTACTTTCTGAGCCCGACATCTGCAGGCTCTGAGCCAGAGTCCCCGAGCCCTGCAGTCCACTGCGGAGACAGGTGTTCATCAATAATCACACAAATATGCATCAGCCATGTTAATTTTATGCAGAGAAGAATAGAGCTGTGTGAGCACTGAGCAGGGTGGGGAGCGTGTCAGGGCAGGGTCCCTGAGGAGGGGTCCAGAGCTGAGATCTGAGGATGAGTGGTGGTAACTGGTGTATAGTCCATCCAGGCTGCTATAATCCAGACAGGCTGTAGATGGGGTGGCTTATAAACAGCAGAATTTTATTTCACATAGTTCTGGAGGTTAGGAGGTTCAAAATCAAAGCGTGGGTAGATTTGGTGTCTGAGGAGGGCCCACTTTCTTATAGAAGGTGCCTTCTCACTGTGTCCTGGCATGCTGAGTTGAGTGGGGCCACTCTCTGGGGCCTTTTTTCTAAGGGCATTAATCCCATGGCCTAATCACCTCCAAAAAGGCCTCTCCTCCTAATACCAACACCTGGGGGATTAGAATTAGAATTTCAATATACAATTTGGGGGGCACACAAACCTTCAGATTGTAGCAACCAGGCAGGAGGGGATGTGATGCACCAGCCTGTGGGCACAGAGTCTGCAAGACTTGGAGGTGTATGAGGCTGAGAGGATCTGTGTGGCTGGTGTGTAGAGCTGAGGGATGAGGCTGGGAGGCAGGTGATGGGCTAGGCCTTGGGGTGAGACCACATTTGACCCTGAAGTGAACTCCCTGCCCTTCTTGTCTTCCCGTGCCCTCCATTGGAAATCCCACCATCTGAGGCCCAATGCAGCCACTGCAGGCTCCCTACACACCCCAGCTTCCCCAAGCCCACCCACAACTTAAGACACTCCCTCCTTCCTGGGTTCCCACCAGCTTGCAGGAGAGTTGTTGGCCTCCTCTGGGAGAGCCCCTTGCCCCGGCTTTGGCTCCTCAGCCCTGACCCAGGCCCCATGTGCACTCCATGAGCGGTCGTTGTTGGTTGAATCACTGATTAGCTTTCTCTAGAGGTTTGAACATCCTAGATGTTGTCTTGGAGAGGAGGGAGGGCTCTTTCTCCCACTTTCCCCAGAAGGTAGATCTAAGGCCAGCCCAGGAGTTTTGTAAACCTCAAATGTGGTTTGTGAGATAGATTTGGTCTTGTATTAAATGTGTCTGCACCCTGGAAAGGGGAGAAGATACATTCTTTTTCTCCACTTCTGTCTACACTAACGATGCTCTCGTTCTGAAGACCTGAGGCAAAAACACAGGAAACACAGGCGTTCAGCTGCACATTTTTACACAGTTCTCTGTTACCATTTGTATATTAACTAAAACCTACCAGGCAGGAAATCGTTTATAAAATCCTGGGCAAACCCCCGGTCTGTCAAGGAAAGTGTTGTAACAACTTCTAAGTCCTACCAATAATAATGATAACAATAAAAATAGCAATAATAGAAAATGCCATAAGCTGATATTTGTTGTGAGTTTACTACGTGTGCCAAGTATTGTACTGAAGGTTGTAAACGCAGTATCTCATTTTGTCCTCACAACAACGCTGTGTCCTAGAAAACATTAATATCCTCATTTTAGAGAAGAAGAATGAACGTTTAGAGAGGATATGTTAGCCAAGATTAGCTAGCTAACTTGTCAGGGTTTCTTCAAAGCAATTTTCTTTTGCCTATTCCCAGAATTCTTGAACTATGGTTCATAGTCAGCCTTCTAGGTTGTATAAATCCCCTGAAATAGCTTGCCAAATTTTGGTTGTAGGTGCCTGGGGAGAGGGTCTGGAGCTTTCATAAGACTTTCAGAGGTGTCCAATGGTCCAAAATAAAGTGAAGAGCCTTCTCTCAGTGCTAATGCAAATCCCAAATGGAGCCTGGAAGGCCTGTTGTGATAATTACACCAAACTCTTCTCTTGTGTAACTGAGTCTATTTCAGATCACTTTTTGTTTTTTTTTAATTTTCTGTTTTTAGTTCATAGGCTACAAGATCCTGGTATCAGGAGGCATGTCTTTCTAGCACAGCTGGGGATGCCATTGATATTTAGTGAAGGCCACATTTTCCTCCCACAAGGAACTCGGAGGAGGTGCACAGAGCTAAGAGATGTTCAAGGGCGGTGCCTCCTGTCATGATGGGCTCTGGACTATCAGTTCTCAGTCACAGTCCACACATCTCATCAAACCACCCTTCAGGAGGCACTATTGTAGTATAGGTTGCTAGAATTCTGTAGTTTAGCATTATTACTTTAAATTGGAGCTCTCTACTGACAGCTTAGGCTGTAGGAGTTATGCTTAAAAACTTTAATTCTTATGTTTCCCCATTCCTGCAATCCAATTTTAGGTTTTTCAAACATATCCTGTTACTGTACTAAATTGATATTTCCTAAAGTCTGACTCTATGAAGCATATTGCGTTTAAAATAGAGTACATTTTAATTTTTGATGAGCTGCCTTTTTTTTTTTTTTTAAGATTTTAAGGGTTACCAAGCATCTTGAATCATATAGAAAGTATTACAGTGTGGCAGCTTAAAGTTTGTATTTCCAAAGTCTGTTTCCAGCTTCTCCTCTCAGGTTACCACAAACTCAAGCTGACGTGGCCATTTTCTCACCTGTCACATGTCATATCTACTTCAGCAGCCAGTTTGTCTGTGTTGGTCAGAATTAGGTCCAGAGCAGCAGGTTCCCTGGTTGCTTCCTCTATTTTCTGAGAAACAAAATTGCCTGCTGGGCAAGTCAAGAACTTGTCAGATGCTCAGGTTTTACCTTGATGAGATGTTTCATTAGTCTGGACTTCTTAGGTGACAGAAACCTAGCTCAAGTCATGTTAGGCAAAAGAGAATTGGTAGGTTCACAGGACTGACGGCACCTAGGAGATACACAGTTGGGTGGGGGCCCACGGGTGACAGTGACACCAGGTGGTGCTTCTCCCTGATTCTTTCTGTGTTTGGCCTCACACTGTCCTGGCCCAGCCTGGCTGCCTCTGTGCGGTGGGAAGGATGGCCTGGCCATCCCTCAACCTCATCAGTACAGAGAAGCAGCATGTCCCACCGGGCTCTGCAGAGAAGTCCTGGGGAGACTCTGAGGACCTCTTGTCCACACCCACACCGGGGTGGGGAGACCGACCTGGATAAGCAGGCAAGATATCCAACCTCCCAAAACCCAAATTCTCCATCTGTAAAAGAGGGATGAGGCTAGGCCAGCCCTCACAAGGCTGATGTAACTAATGCAGGGTGCAGGCTTAGCCCAAAGCCTGGCACTGCTGGCTCTGCTGGCCTGAGCTCACAATGAACAGCCAGTGAGGTAGAAATAGCCATCCCCCCCTGCACTAATAAATGCTGGCTTTTGTTAACATTATCATCTTTATTAAGAGCACTCAGCATAGGGCTCGGCATATGTACTTGATAAATATCAATGATCATTATTAGTTTTTATTTAAGTACTGTTGTTACAAGGCATAAGGCGTGGCACAAACTCTATAAATGTTAGCCATAATAATACCAATACGAATACTCAGTGCCTGGCACATACTAAGCACTCAGTATATTTTAATAACCGTCCTGACTGTTACTACCAGCACTTATTATTTCCTGTGAATTACTCGACACTTTGGTATTGCCATTGTCCTGTCCTTGTCCTGCCTAGTATCCTCCCTGGTACCCAGCCTCACGGTAACAAAGCTTCCCCCCCTCAACCTGTTAGTTGAGCTTCAAGCCCACTTCATCATGTCCGCTCCAGGCAAACCAGTCTTTTCCACTTCTCCCGAGTTGCCCTCTTCTCTGGGCACGAGCCCAACCTCCCAGGAGGGTGTGCTGACAAAGAAGCCAGGCTTCTGCTCTGTGACTCCACCTGCACAGTCATCTGTCACTGCTGCATTGCTCCCCTCCACGCTGGCCCCTGCACCCCGCCCCTCAAGTCTCCCCTTTACCCCAATTAGGTCCTAGCATACAGATGATTCTCTTAGGTGGGGAGGAGAGAATAACAACAATAACTAACTCTTGCATAGGGTTCCGGACACAGGCGGACACTGTTCTAAGGGATATACAAGTATTAACTCGTTACTCCTCAAACCAAACCTATCTGGAAGATATTTGTTGCCATCCTTGTTTTATAGGAGGGTAAACCAAGGCACAGAGCGGTAACTGACTTACCCCAGGTGATGCAGCTAGGCTACTCAGTGATGTAACCAGGATTTGAATCTCTTAAGAATATTATATTTAATAATGCAAAGAGCGCCTGATACAGGGTGAAGATTTACTAAGCCCCAAGATTATGATAATAATCACGTTGTTATTATGTGACAAATGCTACAGAAGTGCTCACTCTTCTCTCCTGCTGAGCTTGGTATCCTTAGTGACAAGAAAGAACAGGGTGCCCTTGGTCCTCAAAAACAGTTTGCTTGCTGGAGGGAGTGGAGTGGGGAATTTTGTTTTTATTGAGGTCAAATTCATATAACATAAAATTAACCATTTTAAAGTGTACAATACAATAGTTTTTAGTGCATTCACAATGTTACGCAACCACTACCTCTATTTAGTTCCAAAACATTTCTATCACCCCGCAAGTGACCTATTAAGCAGACACTCTCCATTCTCCCCCCAAGCCCTGACGACCAGCAAGCTGCTTTCTGTCTTATCGATTTACCAATTTTGTATATTTCATATAGATGGAAACGTAGAAGTGTTCTTTTTTTTTTGTAGAGACAGAGTCTCACTTTATCACCTTGGGTAGAGTGCCGTGGCATCACACTGCTCACAGCAACCTCCAGCTCTTGGGCTTAAGCGATTCTCTTGCCTCAGCCTCCCCAGTAGCTGGGACTACAGGTGCCCGCCACAGCGCCCGGCTATTTTTTTGTTTTGCAGTTCGGCAAGGCCGAGCTTGAACCCGCCACCTTCGGTATATGGGGCCGGCGCCCTACTCGCTGAGCCACAGGAGCCGCCCCCATAGAAGTGTTCTTTTGTGACCTGCTTCTTTCCCTGAGCATAATTTTTCTCAGTTCATCCATGTCATAGCATGTATGGGGAGGTCATTCCTTTTGATGACTAAATAAAACTTCCTTTTGAATAGTCCACATTGTTTTTTCTGAAGGGGGGATTTTAAAGAAGAAATTCTGAAGTTTCAGCCAATCTATGCTACAAAGATACAAAGGTAGCTTTGCTGTCATAGAGGCAGAATTCTGAGAAGCCTCACTCTGCTTTGGTCCAGAGACATCTGGAGAAGAAACCTGCTGTAAGAGAATGCCCACCCTAGGATCAGGCCAGATGTTCAAATGCCATAGCAGTGAGGAGAAAGTCTAGGAGGCAGACAACAGAGGGAAGCGCTGGTGAAATGCGGTGTCTAAACACTTTCAGATTCAGAATTGTTTAAAATCACAGTGCTGACCAAACAGAACCGTTGGGTGGGCCACTCTTGTTCTTGGCATTCTGAAAGAATGTCCCACTGGCTCTGGCTTTGACATTAAAAAACAAAAAGCATTAGCAGGTTGGATCTCAATGTACAGCAGAGAGGGGTGGGTTTCCAAATATTAAATGAGCACCAAATATTACAGGTGTGGCATGTGCTATAACCAGAGAGGCCAGATTGACCACTGACTCTGTTAAGGATTAAAGTCGGCCTTAATACCTGGCTGAGGGATGGTTTTGGAGATTTACATCTCTATCTCTGAGTCAGCTGAAACAGAAATAGCTAATCCTTCACTTCCATAACCTCCCAGTAGGTTTCTTTTCTTTTTTTAATTTCAGATCAATATGAGGGTACAAATATTAAGGATACATTGTTTTCATTTATAAAATAAAGTTCAAGTTGTAGTTGAGCCCTTCACCCAGAGGGGAGGCTGAAGACAGTAACCTTGTGCATATTAGGTGAGATCTCACAAACTGCCCGCCCTCTCCCCCGTCCCCTCTCCCTCTTTTTCCCTTCCCCTTGCTAAACTATACTTGTGTTTTTTCTTTCGTCTGGGTGTGTGTTGTTTATATACTGTTTCATATTAGTATTGAGTACATTGGATACTTGTTTTTCCATTCTTGAGATACTTTACTGAGAAGAATGTGTTTTAAGTGCAGAACCTGGACTTGTAGGTGACAATCTCAGAAGACAAGAGACTGTGATTCATAGAAACAAGAGTTGAACAAACAAAAAATGTTGCATTCTTGCAAAAAGAATTCTGTCTTGTAAAATTGTTTTCTTTATCCCATGATATTCCAAGGAAGAAAATTTGGAGAATTACCTGGTATTTTGCCCTGTGTTTCTTAAATTAAGTCATAAAATAAATCAGCTGGGAAGCTTGTTAAATCACAGGTTCCCAGATCCCACCTCTAGAAAGTTGACTTCAGGGGCTCTGGCAGGGAGGCCCAAGAATCTGCATTTTACCAGGCTGTAAGACAGGTGTCCACGGTCACACTTTGACAAACCTCAATCTAGTGATAATTCTTATAGACTCTGTCCAGAATTGAGCTGTCTAATCTAGATTGTACTACGTGTCCAAATATCTGAGCCCAGCTTAGAGAATCCAACTGGCCTAAGACAAAATAATTTGTTTCTTTTGTTTATTTGTTCACTCAATGAGTATTTACTGAGAATCTGCAGCACCTATAGATATATCCATGAATATGACACAGATAAATCCCTCTCCCCATATAACTCTCATCCTCATCATGATAATTGGATAGAAGCAAACAATTATTTTCTATATACAGAAAAATCTGTTAAAATGAAAACAATATTTCTAAGGATTAGAATGGATAGGAAACATCCTTGTGATAAATCTCCTGGATAATATTCCTGCTGAGAATATATCCACCTACTGTATACTTAAATACTTCTAGGGATGGGTAGTTCACTACTTAGTATCAGATGAATGAGGCCATTCAATTCTCAAATGTTAAATTTTCCTCCCCTGGAATTTCTGCCCCTTAATCCTAGTTCTACTGTATAAGACTTGCAAAACAAATTAATGCCTCTTCCTACAGAATCATTAAAATATCCAAAACCAATTTTTACCATTTCATTTCGTCTTCTCTTCGTCAGGGTGAAGACCCTGCATTAGGACCTAGTTTTGAATCCCCTTCCTGTTCTGTTTACCATCTCCTCTAGGTGAATTTCACCTTGTGTCTTTAAACAAAAAAATACAAAGGTAGGATTCAACCCACCATTCATGCATTTCTTTATTAAACACACATGTGCCAGGCACTGTTCTCAGCTCTGAGATTAAAGTCCACAGAAGAGAACAACCACCTTCATCAGTCTAATGTTATCTTTCCTTTAATGTCACATTGCTGAGCCATTGGCCAAGGGCCTGAGGGGCCTTCATGAACAAATCACCTTTTCTTACCTGCTCTTATCTAAGTTTATTGCTAGCTACCAACTCACCCCTTTTTGACTCTGTTTTATTTAGATGCATACTGCCAAGTCCCAAACTTCGGACTTTTTTTCACTTCTAATTATACAGTAGGACCTCTGTAAATTGACTAAGGGACTGTACCAAACTGGTCAATATATGGAGGTGGTCAACATAAGGAATTAGGCCTACTGTACCGATATGTACATGTGGTACACATCCAGTGTATGAGAATTAGGTCATCTTAAGGAGGTGGTCAGCTATGGAAGTTCTACTGTATTTTCTTTTTCTGGTATGATTCTCTTCATTCATTTGTTATACATGCATGATGCACAGTGTTGAAGCTAATGGCTATTTTGGCCCAGTTATGTTTTAGAGCAGATATGTCAATGTCATAGAATCAAAAGTAAGAGATACCATTTAATCTAATGCTTTCACTTTACACATTATTGCCCCATGAGAACTGCCACCTCTACCTTTCCTATGTCTCTTACACTTAAGCTCATGACCTTCTCAGACCTCTGTGTCCACCTCATCCATTTCCTACAGTGACCTGTAACATGTGTTTCCTGCCAGATCGACAGTCATAAACAACTCCTGGTAGAGTCAGGAGTAACCCAGAGAGGAACCGGAAATGCTCTCTCTAATAACTCCTGAAACCAAGAATCCCGCCCTAAGGCTTGGTAGTGGACACACCCTATAATTGCTGGATCAAGCCACAGACCCAGAATCCCTCTACTGGGCTCTGGGAGTCATTGCATTTTACTTTAGGAGGAATTACACTCATGTTGAATCATTAAGATTACCCAAGAACATCAGCAGATAAGAATCTAAGATTCTTACTCTGCAAAAGACAGATCTGGCCCTAGAATTAGAATCATGAAGATGAAAGTAGTCAAGACCATCAAAATCCCATCTTGTTGTTATTCAGACATAAAAACTGGGACCCAGAGAGAGGATGTGTTACGGGTCCAGCAGAAACAATAAACCAGGGCTCCTTACTTCAAGCCTATTCTTGTTTTTTGCAGTTTTTACCCAGGGCTAGGTTTGAACCTGCCACCTCCAGTATATGAGGCCAGCGCCCTACACCTTTGAGACACAGGTACCACTCCAAGCCTATTCTTTCTCCTATCTTTTAGGTCTAATTATTCAATTTATACTAGCCCCTGTCCCTTAGCTAGTATTCCAGTCCTAGGGGCTCCAGGCAATAAACCATGATGGAAAGTATATCCTAGAAACAAAGTCAGACAAACAAATGCCATCTGGGTGCTCAGGAATCTAGCCATGTGCTGGCTCCTTTCCTTTTAGGGCTGGTTACAAGAGGAATGGCTCCAGAGGGATAATATGTCCCTATTTTTCCTTCTAATCCAGGACACCTGTCCCTTGTTTGGGGAATGTGTAATATCTGGGGCTTCTTCTCAGCATGTGACTAGCCACCTGTTGTTCATGCCTTTCCAAATTGGTTTTTACGTTTGGGGCCAGCCAACTGGACCCCCACCCACAATAAAATATGTGCATTAGCCATGTACTAAATTTGAAGAGTCCATAGTCTCTGAGGAATTAGAAGGTCAAGACAGCACTCTCGACAGAATATACACCATGACACCTCCTCCCCTTAATGTGATAGCTCTGCTAGACTGTCATAAGTCTTTGAAGAGAAAGGAAGGCTGGAGTTCAACACACGCTGTCATTTTCTTTCATCCTCACTCCATTCATTCAACAAATATGTATTGACCACCTGCTATGTGTCACTCACTGCCACTCGTCCCCTCATCTTCTCACCCCACAAACATGTACAGAGCTCCGCTAGGAGCAAAGTCCCATGCTGGATGCTGTGGGAGAAATAGCAATGAACAAAGCTCAGTCTTTGCCCAGAAGGAGTTCTTAATTTACTTGGGATAATAATTCCATAAGCTACTGTGATTTAAGACCGTATGTGTGGAGAGAGATACAAAGAACCATGGATCACAGAGAGAGAAGTCACCCCCAGCTAGCAGGTAAGAAAGGTTGCAAGAGGATGTCATGGATCTTGAGGAATGGGTAGGATTTTGGACACACAGAAAAGGGTGTGGTGATTAGGTTGATGCCTCAGCAGAGAGGTGCCAGAGAGAGCTGGGAAAGCCAAGCCAGTCCATCTGGCTGACATATAGGGTACATGTGTTGCGCTGGGAGTAAATCAGGGTGGGGGATGGGGAGAGACTCTGAATGCTAGTGGATTTGAAAGGTCTGAACTTTTGCTATTTTCCTGGCCCCTTAGGTTCTGAGGTATGGCACCCCATCTGCAAGCAGGCAGCCCGGGCAGAGAAGAAGTTGAAGGTAAGCAAGCTAGTAGTGCACCCAGACCGGTACTCCTACATGGCTACTGGGACAGGGGCTGTGCTTTAGTACTGAGTCTGCATTCCTTGGTGTGCACACTCCCAAGTATGTATCCTTGGATTTCCTTTGTGTTAACACCTGCCTCATGGAAGTTTTGAGATTATGACATTGAACCTGAAAGCACTTTGAGAACTGTAAAGCCCTGTATTTGCACAAATTTTTAAGTGTTTCTGGGGCAAGGCTATAACTTCACCATTGCTGACCAAGATGGTGGCCTCTCTGAGCAGCTCATGCCGTGGCCTTTCCCAGCCTAAGGTCATTCATCATTAATAATAGTTAATACTGTCTTAGTAATTGATAGTTTACCAAGCATCTTCACAATGACTATTTGATTTGATTTCTTTAATCCTATGAGGTAAATATGCAAGGAATTTTACCTTTGCTTTGATTATGAAAAACCAGGTCGGGGTGGGGGTGGAGGTGGTGATTTGCCCAGAATAACACAGCCACAGAGAAGCACAGCTGGCCTCCCCAGGTACACAGTGGACCAGCTGAGGTCCTCCCTGCATCCCTCTGAGTTACTGTGCTCTCACAAAATACCAGGAAGCCTGTAAATCTGGATTCCTGATATTTCAGAGAGGGGGTAGAGCTGTCCAGGCTGCAGGGAGAGGGCTCCTGAGTCCTTGACGCTGTAGGAAGATACCTGGAGTGCACATCAGGTGGCAAGGAGAGGCACTTGATGTCTCCAAGGTACTTTTATACCCTGCTCCTTAGAACTTTCAAGTTGGTCCCTTGGAATGCTATTATGTTATCTCCTAGAGTCTCTTCAGCCGAAACCACAAGTGCACAACTTCTGACTAGCTAATTACACAGGTCTCCTTTACTGCCTCAGCCATTTAATGTAAATTTTATGAAAGAGCTGACTAGTTGATATGTCATTATTTTTGAGCCCTGAATTGTTCTCCCATTTTATCCAAGTCCTCTTCCATGACAGGTATAAGAAAACGAATTGTCTTTTTCTTCAATCTCCTCCTCTCCTGGTGGCATTTCCAAGATTTCAGTCATCCTTCTGCAGCTCCATGCTTGTTGCCATAGCTGTACACTGCCTGTTTCATTATATGCTTAATGTTTTTCTTTAAATCAACTCCCTACTTTTATTTAACAAAACTTATTTTTAAATAAAACGTTTGATCACCAAGTGGAAATCAATAATAATTTCTATAAATGGAAAGGAAACCATGAAATAAATTCAGTGATAATGAAATAATCTTATGTAATAATTCTTATAAATAAATCTTTACAAATCTAGCTAAACAATCTTGCCTGCACTCTCTCTGCTTAAAAAGGGAAATTAGCAATTGCTGAGAGGGTTGTTGGAAGGTATTGCCTCCTTAATCTAATTAAGATGACTGAAATAAAATGTTGTATTTTATTTTCTCTGTCACTCAATATTGTTGAATGTTCTACCCAAATTCATCTTTCCAGATCCAGGAATAATTTGGGAAACACTACTCTCTAGCCTCACTTAGAATGCTTTGTATTGGGGTGAAACTCTGAGAAGGAATTTGGCATTCTTCAAGCTCAGCTTCTGCATTATAGTAATAAGGAAACTGTGATCCCTAAAACCTTCTATTTCAACTATGGCCCTTGATTCCCAGCGCCTTTACTTTTAACTACAACATGCT
The DNA here is from genome assembly GCA_963573935.1 of Arctocebus calabarensis. NCBI lineage: Eukaryota > Metazoa > Chordata > Mammalia > Primates > Lorisidae > Arctocebus > Arctocebus calabarensis. The sequence continues at coordinate 37,041 of CAUYON010077017.1, forward strand.
ACCACTCTCGTAAATGCACTTAGATCGACATTATGTCACGCTGCTATGGAGGCTCTTAACCCATCATTGTCATTGTTCAGAGACCAATTTTTAAGTTTATCACTTCAGTGTATGTCAATTTACAATGACACTATAAAGAATCAGTATATTGGGCAACAACATGAAATGTAACCTACTTTTACATTTTGAGTAACCAAACTAGCAAGGAATGAATACTTAACAATTTTATTTATTTAAAATAAATACATTATTGACTAGAATAATCCAAGATGGAAAATTTTATGAGTCACTTCCTACTTAAAATGCTAGCTGCAAATATATAGAAAAATATATATATAGGCTGTCCAACAGCCTAAAGCCCTGTGCAGTCTGGATCTCATTCACACTCAGATATTGAATTCAAAGGCAGAAAATAAAGAGAAAGTACAGAAATAGCCAGAGAATCCTTTAACAGTCCTGCTAATATTCCTAGAAGAGCTGCATGCTTAGACCCCGTCTCTCCCTCCTCACAACCCCAGGATGCAGCTCTTCACTCCTTCTGTCTTTGTCTCTCCCACAGCATAGAAGAACATCTGAAACTTCCATCTCACCCCCTGGATCTAGCATTGGGTCACCCAACCGAGTTATCTGCGTATGTATCACATTTCAGCCATTGAAGGGTATCCCTGAACTGGTATCTAAAAAGTTCCTAAGGGTAAAAAAAATTCCGGTTTCCTCTCTCTTCTTTTCATACTATTTATTTATTTTATTCATTTATTTACTTATTTATTTATTTTTGGAGACAGAGTCTCATTCTGTTACCCTGGGTAGAGTGCCATGGTGTCATAGCTCACAACAACCACTCTTGGGCTCAAGTGGTCCTCTCGCCTCAGCCTCCCAAGTAGTTGGTATTACAGGCACCTGCCACAGCACTCAGCTACTTTTTCTATTTTTAGTAGAGGCAGAGTCCGCTCTTGCTCAGGCTGGTAGGTTTTCATTCAGCTAGTATTTGACGTGTGCCTGTCATGTGCTAGGCTCTGCCCAGGTCCTGAGGATACAGCAGGAGTGGGTACAGGCAGGACATAGACCCTGCCTTCATGGAGCACACACTCTAGAAAACCCAGAATTCCAGAGGTAACAGAGTTCCATGGAGCACAAGGCAGAAAGTACAACGGCAGCAGGAGCTCTTGCTGAGTCTATAAACAGTGCAAGGTCCCTCTTTTCCCTTTCCTTGACTGGGACAAGAGCAAGATTAAAAACTGGGCATCAGAGTGGTGTTCAGAATAGGTTTGGGGTGGAATACTGATGTGGAGGTAGTAGTGTATGATAAAGAGGCAGAAAGAAGAAGGAAGCTATGCGATGTGGAAATATGACCATTAAAGATTTGCAAAGGTAAAGAAGAGCTTTCTAATCACATGAGAAGTCCAGGATGGAAGAGAACCCCTGCATGTATCAGGGCTCCCATCTCCAGAGGCATTCAAACACAGTCATCATCTTCCAGGGATGTGGCAAAAGGGACGAGAGTCGAGTTAGATGACCTCGGAGGTCCTGGTGTATGTAATCTTTTGTTCAACAAATGTGTGCTGAGCGTCTACTCTGTGCTAAGCATTGTACTCTGCTCTGGGGACATGGCGGTAAACTCCACAGACCCGATGCCTATCTGCAGGATGTATGTTGAACGCATCATGCCATGAATAATCAGGGGCAGGTATAAGTGCCAGGAAGAAAAAGTGAGGGACCAGTTTGGAGAAGGCATCTCTGAGAAAGAAATATTTAATCCCAAACCACAGAGATAAACAGAAACAAGCTAAAGGAAATAAGGGAGGCACAGCCAGGGAGGACTGAAGTGAGCAGCAAACCTCGATCGGAATGACACCAGACTCTCCTGTCTTCCACAAGTCAAAGCAACCGAGACCAGCAATTGGAGGAAATGGTCTCCAGCAGAAAACTCACCCCTAATAAGAAGCCTTAGATACAGTCCCTAAGCCAGCCAGCCCTGGGTTGGCCCTGAACCCTCATCACTAGACCATCACTAGACTATTACTCCAAATCCACATCCAGCTTCCTCTTTGATCCCTGGATAATGCCCATGGATGGGAATATTTCCTTTCCTTTCTTCCTCTGATCAAATTCAAAAAGACTTAACAGATATCATTAACGGCAGCTTCAATGTGGGTCAATACTACAACGTGGCTGTCACAAAAGATAAGCTACTTTGATCACGAGTTTGTACTCAATGAAGAAGCCGGTCCAGGACAAGAGAGAGGACAGTCCTTCAGTACAATGAACAGCACGAGACTGCAGCAACTTCAGGCTATTGACAAATGTGAGCTCCAGAGGAGCATTAACAGGATATGCGTGCCCAGGAAGGTGGCTGCGCTATAATGCCGTCAATCACTCGCCAGTCTGCCTGGGCTTCTGGGGAGCCTTGTTAACCTTTCTGAAATGTTAGGCCTCAGTGGTGTTCATCTTGGAGTCTTCTGTGAGAAGCAGCCCCCATGGAGAATTTAGCATATGGTGGCACCTGGGGACCCCTGTACCCATGCCAGCCCACTAGGGGTTCATGCACTAAGATCAGTTGTTCCTCATGTCCTGACTTAACCACATGCCACTCCTTCACCCTCTCTTCTTTTTTCTTTTTCTCACTCTGTCACTGGGTAAAGTGCCATGGCATCGTGGGTGACAGCAGCCTCAGACTCCTGGACTCAAGCGATCCTCCTGCCTCAGCCTTCCAAGTAGCTGAGACTAGAGGCTTCTGCCACAATGCCAGGCTAGTTTTTCTATTTTTAGTAGAGATGGGGCCTTGCTCTTACTCAAGCTGGCCTTGAACTCCTGAGCTCAAGTAATCCACCTGCCTCGGCCTCGCAGAGTGCTAGGATTATAGGCATGAGCCATTGTGCCCAGCCCCCTTCACCCTCTCTTCATATCACCCTTGGTAGTGCCTCATGATCAGCTGCTCTGTGCAATCACACATGTCACGTGAGCCATGTTTTAAGTCTGATTATCCCAAACATGGCTTCCAAATTTGGCAAAAAATCTACCCATCCACTTTGGGGACATGCAATAACAAGATACTTTTTGTAGATTTACTTGAGATTTTGGTTTTAAAATAGAATTATCCGTGAACCTGGAGCTGGCAATCTTTCAAACTTTCAAACTTTGCTTCATACCCCATTGACAGATTAGAATCATCTCAGGTGGTTTGATTTTGTCCTGACATACATGTTCTTCTTCTTTCCTGGCTGATTATTTTAGGATGCCCCTGTTCCATCACTATGTCTCCAGACCTGAGGCTCATTTCAGCCCTGTGAACAAAGTAGCCCTGAGAAGAAATATAAATTTAGTATTTTTGCAGTTTGTAGTAAAGTGCCAAGATGAATAAGTTGAGTTTGTAAGATGCCTAGAGTTCTCAAGGTCAACATCTAACATCCCAGTGCAAAAGGCAGCAGTTCCTTCAGCAAGTGGACTCCCCTAATAAGGTTCCCTGTAGCCACACACCACAGAATTGTTCAGGCTTTGCCAGGCAGGCTCTCGCAGAAGTCAGATGACACGCCTTGAAGAGTTTGGCTGAGGAGGATATCATGAAGGGATCACACACAGAGGTGTGGGCAAGGTTAAGGGGACGCTGCAGGAGTCAGTGAGGTATCTAGAGACTACAACAGCATGATATCATTGCCATCCTGGGCTTAAATAAACAAAGGAAAGGAACAGCCTTTACAAAGCTGGTGAGAGCTGGAGGACCAGACAGGAGCCAGGTCCACCCACGGCCAGACAGGAAGGTTGCCAGGGGAGTAAGTGTGCAGCCTCCCTCCCCACTCATCCTCTACTCTCTGCTGCTGGCCAAACCCAGATGAGCCAGAGAGCTAGAGAACCTGAGGTGCAGCCCAGGGACACTGGGGGCAGATCCAGGCAAGGCGAGATGGACTGTGGGTCTGGGGGAATGGAGGATGTCCCATGGGATGGGACAGGGGTGGCAGAGTTAAAAGTCCTTAGAAAGTTTTTAAAGTAGCAAAGTATATAAGGATTTTATGAATGCTGCTCTCTCTAAAGTAATCCTGGCCCAGAGATTTCATCTGGCCCCTATGACACTGGAAGAACATATGATGCTAACACATCATGTGGTGCTAATCTCCTTGGATTCTCCATCTGGTGGCCTCTGTCTTAATTTACAGTCACCCCAGGACCTTGCAAGACAGGTCCTGGTTAACCATAAAAGAAACCAGGTCACAGAGGGAACAGCTGGTAGACATGGCCATGGGAAGGACTTGGCTTCAGGAGTTATGAGATGTGGTCTGTCACATGCAAGGGGAAACTTTTAATCCCTGCATCTCTGGAGGGCAGAACTCAAAATAAAGTCAAGTCAAGTGGAAGATAGAGACTCATTTCAGTTTGATATAAGGGAAATTCTGGGTACAGACTTCTGACAATGTAAAACTTCTCTCCTGAAAAGCCAGGGGAGAATACTCGAGAGGGAAGTCTCTCTGGGTTCAAATTCAAGTTTTTGCTACTTATTAGCTGTTTGGCCCTGGGAAAGTTAATTGATTTCTCTGTGCCTTTGTTTCCTTTTTCTTTTTTTTCTTTTCTCTTTTTTTTTTTTTTTTTTGATACAGAGCCACAAGCTATCACCCTGGGTAGAGTGCTGTGGCATCACAGCTCACAGTAACCTCCAACTCCTGGGCTCTAGCGAGTCTCTTGCCTCCGCCTCCCAAGTAGCTGGGGCTATAGGTGCCCACCACAATGCCCGGCCATTTTTTGGTTGCTGCTGTCATTGTTGTTTGGCGGGCCTGGGCTGGATTCAAACCCGCCAGCTCAGGTGTACGTGGCTGGCGCCTTAGCCCGATGAGCCACAGGCGCCGAGCCTCTGTTTCCATTTTCAAAATGAGGATGATACTAATGCTTACCTTAACTATCCTAGTACTGGTTGTGAGTTGTGTGGATTAACAGAGTTAATCCATATAAGGGATTTGGGACTGAGCCAGGTTTATAATAAACACTCACCGAATATTAGCTGGTGTTACAGTATCATGATGATTTTTGTCTTCAGCATCTTCGTCTCCTTCCTCAGGCTGCTGTGAATTGGGAAGTCCTTACTATGGGGCGGGGAGGGGGCAATCAGCACTCAGCTGTCAGGGTAGATTCAACCCTACTAGCAAAGCGGTTCATGTTGCCAAACTTTTTGAGATTCAGTTCCCTTGTCTGGAAATAGAAATTATATTAACACTTACTTCACAGAAGTGTTATGACATTTAAAGAAGATAATTCCTGTAAAGTACAGGCCTTTACTAGTGATAATTGCTCAATAAATAGACTAAGTCCTGTTGGAGTGGGTGGCCTCTGAGACCATTCTTATTCTAACCTTCTATCGTTTCTTGATTCAAGTCTATGTATTGCTTTCAGTGGAACCTGGAGAAGCTTGTTCTTTGTTTTTGTTTCCTTTTCCTTTTCCCTCTTATCTTTCTACTCCTTTCCTGTCTATTTCCTCCTTCCCCAGGCCAAAGTGGATAATGAGATCCTTAATTACAAAGACCTGGCAGCTCTCCCCAAGGTTAAGTCCATCTACGAGGTACAACGCCCCGACCTCATTTCCTACGAGCCTCATTCCAGATACACGTCCGACGAGATGCTGGAGAGATGTGGCTATGGAGAGGTATCATGTCTGGCCCTTCTCCCTTGGGCTGTTGTTGGAGAAGATGTCTTCCAGGGTCCCCAGCCCTCTCCATCACAGATGGCGTGGCCTCCACCACACTAGACCCTAGACACCTATAAACTGGAATTTATAGCAAACATTTTAAACTCGAGACATTTCATCCAAAAATCTGGCTTCTGGCTTTTCTTGAAAAATCAGAGCTGGCAACATTAAACCTATATTTCCTACTCCTGGAGATGGTCGCAGCGCCCCCTGTAGGCAGGACATGAGCCCCGACCCATTCTCCTCAGTCACTACCAGTCCCTGTTAACCCAGCAGTGAGGACAAGAGCCTGTGGTCACTTACTCTTTTTTCTTTTAGTGGAGAAATTTTTCTTCTACTCAGCCCATGACTCTTATCTCCTGCCAGGCTCAATGGCCATTTAGGTTTATAATCCCTGATTAGGAATGTTCTCTGGTTTTTGCACCTGGCCTTGAGCCACCGTACTCAGAAAAAAGACACTTTTGTAAAGACTCAGCATAGATGGTTTTTGAAATCATTAGATGGTGCTTAACAACTGAAAGTATTCTTTGGAGAGGGCAGAGCAGCCATTACTCTAGCCATGCTGGCAGTCTACATCCCAGGAGATTTCTAACTCCGTACCAGGCCCCCCTTAGCTAATTTAGAACATAAGGAATCCTGGTCTGGTGGGCAGGGACCCAGGTTGCTGTCCCAGGCCCACCATAGCTAGCCCTGTGACCTCAGGCAAGTCCCCTTACCCTCTAAAGGATTGGGGTGCTATTTGGTAAAGAGCCTAATGCTGAGATCATCTGGGTTCTGGCCCCTGAAATGGACCGGAAAAAGGGATCATGTTTTTGATAGACGCTGATTCTCCTAAAGTTAGAAATGACAAACAAGAACCATAGCCAGACCCCAGATTTCAGTTACAAAGAGTCTTTTTAAAATAGTAACTAGTTGTCAACATGCAAACATTGGGAGACTTCACATAAGAGTCTGCATTTCTGACTTGTGTGGTTAAACTCAGAAATGGTGTTACCGCAGGCCCTGCAGCGTGACCCTGGGCTCTGAGCAGCCACTGCCCTCTGCAGTCAGGACATGGCATCTCCAGCTGCACCAGACGCCAGCCCAGCTCTCATTGATGGCAGCATCCTGGCCCTATTTGAGTTTCTGTCCTCATGAATCACAGAGGAGTCAGGAACCAGTAGAGAAGGAAGAGTGGTGAAAATAGCTCTCAGTGCACCACGGAGAAGCCCAGAGTCTGAGTCAATACCTGCCACTTCCTCCCCAAGAGCCTCAGAGCGGCCCTGAGTCTTCGCATTTCCTTTCTGGGCCTTGGTTTTTCCATTCATACAAGGAGGGCATAATCTCAAGATCCCCTACCTCCCATGGGCAGTTCTGACCTTCTGGAGAGGGATCCCAGGGAGGCTGTGGCTCTCTTGCTGCTGAACCACGTAACAATATTCTGTCCCCTCCTCTCACCCTCTCTCTCCTTTGGCTCCTTCCACGACTGCCTTCAAACTCTTCGCTTCTAAGTCGCTGGGAACGTTATCTCCCTACTCCCAGGTAATTAAGCTGAGATAGAATTAAGTTGATATATAATTGTGTCGCTTTGTGCTGACCAAGAAGACCCCAGACTTCACCCCTTCCCAGCCCCTATGGGGAGGCCAAGCCCTTGGCCACTGTGAACTTCCTACCCAGGCAGGGATGGAGGGGCTTAAGGGCACACCCTCCAGGGAGCAGCAGTGGAATGAAAGAGGGGAGAACCCGACGGCCTCTGGCTTCTGGGGCTCCTGGTTAGGATTCCAGGGACTGACCCATGGTTCCATTCAAGGGACAGCTACTGATGGTGAAGCTCGGGATACTCTCTGCCCTCTCCTGGGGTTGTGTGTGACTCAGAGAGGGAGTCTCTGTATTCACACCTCAGCCCCCAAATCCCAGATTCCATGTCACACACCCACTTGCCCACCAGACCCTTGGGCCACAGCGCCCACCGAACCATGGCCTTGCTCACAGAGCACTTCCTCCCCCAGGACATCTATGACAACCTGGACCTCCGCCAGAGACGGGCCTCCAGCCCAGGGTACATTGACTCCCCCACCTACAGCCGGCAGGGCATGTCCCCCACCTTCTCCCGCTCGCCACACCACTACTACCGCTCTGGTAAGGAAGGGGAAGCCCCAGAGGGAGAGGAAGAGCCCGGGGACAACACAATGACTTGGTGTCCCTGGGCTACAGAGCCTGCGTGAGGCTTCCCCAGGGTCTCCACTACAGCGTGGCCCTCCTGAGGCCTGTGGCCGCTTGGGTGAAGGGCTGGGCCACTCTGAGTCTCTGAAGTGTCCCTGGCAGGGGTAGAGAGAGGGTACGTGGCACTCAGAGGCAGCAGGTGGGTGGTGAGCTGCCAGGAAAGCAGGTGACCCTGGCAGGGAGAAGACACCTCCGCCTACTTCTTAGGGCCTGGCCTTCCCGGAGGGCCCCACCCGGCCCACTCAGCCAGGCCATGCCCAGTGGCCCTGAAGCGGGGGGTGGGAGCAGGCTCTGGATGGAGGAAAGGGGTCCTCAAGGGAGGACCCGGGTGGGTCCACTGGGGAGCTTAGAGGGATGAAGACCCTTTCGCAAGTTCGGTACAGTTGTTTCTTACCACCCACAAAATTTGACGGGCGTCCAGCCGGAGGCAAGGTCAAGCTTGTTTCTGCAGACGCAGTGCATGACAGCCAGTGCTGCTTCCCACCCGGAGCCTGAGCACGCCGGACCGCCCCAGCCACCCACCCCTGCTGTCATCACCTCACCGCTTCCTTAATGCCACGCGTTAATGCCTGTTTTCTCTGTGCCTCTGTTCTCTCTGGGGACCACTGCCTGCGTGCCCCAGGGGCGGAGAGTGGCCGGAGCTCTCCATACCATAGCCAGTTAGATGTGAGGTCCTCCACTCCGACCTCTTACCAGGCTCCCAAGCACTTTCACATCCCAGGTAGGCATGGCCAGCCCAGAATTCCCAGCACGGGTGCATGCTCCATGGGGTCTCCAGTACCTGAACAGCCCACTCAGTGCTACACAGGCACCTAAGAGAAGCCAGGTCCTGGGGACCCTCCCTAACCAGTCACCTGCTCTAATTCCATCTGCCAGCTTCAACACCCCCATGCACGTTGGTCAACACACTTGACAGGACCAGCATGGGTGGCAGCCCAGGGAAGAAAAGGTGCAGGGAGCTACTGTGGGATCTCTTGAATGTGCAAAGGCCTGCGGGCACAGCATTAAAGCACAGTGGGGAGGCCACCAGCTTAGCATCAAAGCCCTTAGGGTAGAATCCCAATGCTGCTGTTATAAGCTTATGACCTTGCTTCCCCAATCCTGAGCTGTTCCACTGAGCAGCCAGGCACTGTGGTGGGCCCAGAGGGTGCAAGTGTGCTCAACCCAGCCCAGACCCTGCCTTCACAGTACTTGGTATTCATATTCTAACATGGTAGAGAGATAATAAAGGAGTAAACAAGTAAAGGATAATTTCAGATAATAATAGACTATCTAAACATAAATAGAAGATGGAACCATGAAAGATGACAAGGGCAGGGCAGGCCAGGCTTCTTGAAGGTAACATTAAAGCTGAAAGATGAGAAGGAGCCAGGCTGCCAAGATCCCAGGGAAACTCATCCAGGCAGAGGGAACAGCAAGTGTAAAGCCATTGCGGCTGGAGGGAGTGCTAGGAAGAGAGGAAGGCAGGCACCAGACGACTTGCAGGTATGGTATAGACAAGGTCTGAGTCACAGCAGAGCCAGGCCTGGTCTCCTAACTCCGAGCTCAGTTTCTCATTACCCACTCACTTTCCCTCCAAGAGTTCATCCTGCTGTGTCATCTACACCTATCTCAACTGGCCCAGAGGGACTCTCTCCTACCTATTTTTGAGGGAGGTTGGGTGGGATATTATGCTGACTGGACTGGAGTCCCACCTGGAGTGAGTAGGACCCCTGGGTTGAGGCCCTGGACCCCTCACTGCATGGGTTCTGCTGAGCATGAGCCATGTTCCTGCATGCCCACCATTCAAGCCACAACCCTCCTCGGCACTGCCTGAATCCATTTACTCCTCTCCCCACACTTGGACCGTGTTGGGATGAGGTTGAAAGTTCCACTTTGGAAGAGAAAGTCCACCAGGGAAAGATGGTAGCCTCTTGGAAAGAGTTGCTGACCATCTATTTCTCCTGTGATCAACTGACCAAGTACTATCTTCTTTTCTCCTCTCTCTCTCTCTCTCTCTCTCTCTCTCTCTCTCTCTTTCTCTCTTCATCTTTCCCCCTCCCTCCCTCCCCTCTGTCCCTCTCTGGTCTGTCTGGCAGCTGGAGAGAGTAACATCTACCGGAAACCCCCGATCTACAAACGGCATGGTATGGTCAGAGACAGATAGGGCTTGGCCAGACAAGGAGAGGGGGGACATTACCCATCTATGTTCTGGTGTCTCAGGCCACCAGGAGTCACATAACACATACCACAAGACCACATCTTGGTCCTTCTTGTTGGCTGCCCCTCATCTCTCAGGGTGACAAAAGGGAGGAGGTTGGTGTCATTTCAAAAGAGCAAAGGCCTCACGTCCCCTCAGTCCTTCCCCTCCCCAATCCCCCCTTACCTGTTGTCTTAAATTCTATGATCAGAGAAATCCTTGTAAAACACACCTACCTGTAGGAGCATCACACCCCAAGGCACTGATACTCAAAAATGTTCATTAGAACATGGGATGCGTACAGGTTCCTGGTTCCTACCCCAGACTTGCTGCATTAGAATTTTGTGTTTGTAACAGTTTTTCCAGGTAAGTCTGATGCCAGCCCAGCTGTGACCCACTGCTCTAAGCTGGTCTTAGTCACCGTCTGCTAAGAGTGTGTGGGGAATTGGAGAGGAGATGCAGCAGAGAAAGGAGCAGGGATTCACTTCATTCTTTCATCCAGTGTTTCTTGAAGAAACACGTTGGTGGTCCATGGACTGTATATGCCTGAGAGATCTATTAAAAAGGCAGATGCCGCAGCCCCAACCCTGGCCCAGACTCCCTCAGTCAGAAAGACTGAGTATGAGGCCAGGCACAATGGCTCACACCTAGCCCAGATCCTAGCGCTCTGGGAGGCCGAGGCGGGTGGATTGATTGAGTTCAGCAGTTCAAGACCAACCTGAGCAAACTTATATAAGACCCCATCTCTAAAATTAGCCAGGTGTTGTGGTGGGCACCTGTAGTCTCAGGTATTTGGGAGTCTGAGGCAAGAGGATCGCTTGAGCCCTAGAGTTGGAGGTTGCAGTGAGTTATGATGCCAACAGCACACTACCCATGGAAACAGAGTGAGACTCTGGAGAGAGAGAGAGAGAAAAGAAAGAAAGAAAAGAGAGAGAGAGGGGAAGGGTGGGAGGGAGGAAGGAAGGAAGGAAGGAAGGAAGGAAGGAAGGAAGGAAGGAAGGAAGGATCTTCACTATAACTGGCTTTGTCCCTGGTTTCGGCCTACACTCCACTCAGTACGAGATACACCAAGTCCTCCTAACCAACACCTCCCGTTCTTGTTTGCAAAAAGCCCTTACTGAGCCTCAGTGAAATAAGCATGTTCCCTCCTCCAGGGGTCAGCGGAGCACCTCCCTAGCTTATGGCGCTAGCTGGGCGAGGGGGCAGTGAGAGTATAAATAGTGGCTATGGGTGCTTTAAGACCCTACAATTCCGATAGGCATCCTGGGTTTCAGAGGGGTCTGAGCAGGTCCAAGGTGAACCTGTGAGCATGTGCACATGTGCACGGAGCTGGGGAGAACATGCTACACACAGGCCCCCGAGTGGCCACAGAAGGGCACCTGATAAAGGTAGTCTGGCTTCATATCCAGAAAGGCCCCAGGTTCCAAGCTTCTCAAGATTTCGTGGAATTTTCCAGGTGGGCTCTGCGGGGTAGCACCAGAGCAGACTCCAGAGGAGGGTAGAGTGGGGGTGAATGGCATGGACAAGTAGGCAGATGGAAAGGCTAAATGTGATTGGCCAGAAGGGGCTGCGCAGACCAAGTCAAAGAGGGGAATTCAGAAGCTTTAGGAACAAGCACTGCTGGGAGAGGGTGCACAGCCTGGGCAGCAATGGGGAAGCTTTAGGGACAAGCTCTCTCAGGTATATATGGTCCATGGACAACCAACATGTTTCTTCAAGAAACACTGAATGAAAGAATGAAGTGAATCCCTGCTCCCTTCTCATCTGCATCTCCTCTCCAAGTCCTCGTACACTCTTAGCAGACTGTGACTAAGACCAGCTTAGAAGGTTGATCCCATGACCCTGCTCTGGCTCCACAGAGCTTGTCCCTAAAGCTTCCCCATAGCTGGCTCATTTCCCTAGTCCCTCTCTGCCCAGAATCTCTGTCACCAGACTTTGGGCCACTGTAAGTCACTGCATGTTAGCATTTGTGTCTGCAGTGAGTCTTTTGGTCACCCTTGTCATAGGCTTCAGGTGGAAACTTGAAGGTAGACGGCCCCTGAGCCGGCAGACCAATTCTGGCACCTGCAGATGAGGAAACTGACAGGGACGGGCAGAATCTGCCAGTGTTACAACCGAGTAAGGTCTTGAACAAGCACCTTCTCCTCGGCGGAGTTTAGGCACCCAAATGTAAAATAAGGGGGGACCCAGATCCAATGCTCTGTGTCCCAGATGTGCCTCACAGAACCCCTGACCTCGAAGTGGCCCCACTCCCCTGGGAAAGCGTGCGCAGTCCCAGCCAAGGCGTGCTGCCTTCCTGAAGCATTCTCCTTGGGTCCTTTGCAGGTGATTTGTCTACAGCAACCAAGAGCAAAACAAGTGAAGACATCAGCCAGGCCTCCAAGTACAGTCCAGCCTACTCACCAGACCCCTATTATGCTGCAGAGTCTGAGTATTGGACCTACCATGGGTCCCCCAAAGGTAGCATCCCCATGGGAGCCTCGGGCCAGAGGCAACCAGATCACCTCTGCCAGGGACATAAGAAGTCAGGATGAGCAGTGACCAGTCCTTCACATGACCACTTTGAGTATTCAGGAGGTGTATAACTGAGGATTTTTAGTCATTCATCAAACATGTATGGAGGGTCAGCCATTGCGCTAGGGATACACCAGGGAGCAAAGTAGACCAGGACCCTACCCTTGTGAAGGAGATAGAAGTCCCAACCACGAGAGGGAGGTCATGACAGGCACGCTGTCAGCTGGAAAGTGACAAAAGTGCCTCAGGTGCAGCAACTCAGCTGTCACAGAAAGGGAGACAGGAGGTGATTCAGCAGAGAGTATAGAAACACATGTGCAAAGACCCAGGATGTGAGAGCGGGTTCCACTGAAGGAAAGGAGGCTGTCAGCTGCGCCTCGAGCTCTGAGAGGGAGAAAGCGGGGGGGGGGGGGGGAGCCC
>CAUYON010077019.1:0-12617 GCA_963573935.1 Arctocebus calabarensis
CAGCTACTCGGGAGGCTGAGGCAAGAGAATCGCTTAAGCCCAAGAGCTGGAGGTTGCTGTGAGCAATGTGACGCCACGGCACTCTACCCAGGGCGATAAAGTGACTCTGTCCCTACAAAAAAAAAAAAAGATTAACTTGAGTTTTGACTAAATTCTATATCAGAAGGGTATCGATGATTTGTCATCTGTGATTTTACTTACACTCAATAAGTCTATTTTACTACCGTTAAACTGAGGCCTACCAAGTCTTAAATAAACTGCCTGAGGTCAGACAATGAGTCCTGATATGGGACAAAAATCCACAGTTGATCATTTTCTTCCATCTAAATAGTCTAAATCTTAAACTTCTGAGGCTCTCAAAACATTTCACTATAAACCACCATGGTCTAAGTCTTAGTTTTAATTATCAAATACATAACTATCATACAGAGCAAGTACCATGCCTAAAAAGAAAAAAATTGAACAGAAAGCATGCTTACGGAGAAGGGGAGAAGAAACTCCCCTGCCAAAAAAATATATTCATGGGTTATTTGATAAAGGCAGGTTAGATGAGCAAAGGATAGTAGTAAATAAATGTCATGCTCTAAAACTGGATTTTGCAGATAGTTTTCAGCATGATTTTTCTATGTTTCACTTTTCGCTGTCAGCTGTGAGCTGTTTCCAAGTGTGAAATCGCCTAAAAGAGGAAGCAAAGCTGTCATTTGACATCTGGGAGCGTGGAGATTGGACTGCAGTGAAAAGCACTTTGGACTCCTTCAATTTACACACATTTTCACATATAAATTCTCAAGTCTGCAATGTATTCGATGAGAAATATTGATGTAAATTTCAAGCATTTAAAATTAAAGGCTCCTAACAGGATGGAAAATAAAAGTGAAGGACACACACTGATTGTATACCACATCAACTTGTTTAAAACTAGAATGGGAAACTTAAGTTAGCATAATAAATGACATATAAATAATTTTACTCACTTGTCTTAGATTGCATATTAAACTTTCAAACACAATTTTTAAAATTTTATAAACTTTGTAGTATAGTTTCTATTGCTAGCTTGTTTTTAATGATGAGAGTCAAGAAAAACAACAGTGGTAGGAAAAGGAAAAAAATAAATAACTTTGATTTTTTTTCCTTTATACTAAAATGCTGTAACAAACTTTTCCTCTATCTGATGTAATAGCTCAACTGACAAAGCACATAAAATCCTTTGGCTAATGACTTTTGTGTGTATGTCCAACGTAAAAATAGAAATAAAATCAAAGTAACCATAAGAAAATAATTTACCCCAGTTTTTATTCTGTAATCTTTCATCACATAAAATAGACAAACCTGTCTGAAAGTCTCCTAATGTGGAAACTAGACAGTACTGTATTTATATTGTCATAAGTAGGAGTCTATTCCTACTTTGTGGACTATTTCTTTGCTTTTTTTCTTCCTGAGCTCCATTCTGTTTTTCTGTGGTATGAAAGGAACCCATGAATGATGTTTATTTAAAATAAAACCTTTCTAGAGAACCATCCTAGATAATCTAAGGATACAAAGTGAACCTAAAAGGAATGGCATCTACTTTGAAAACAGGGCTGGGTTTGATCAGTGAATTCGTATTCTCAAGACCCTCTTGATGGGTTTGCAGCTGCAGCCATTGATGTGCTGGCTTTCTCACAGATGTAGACAGAGAGAGCTCCATGGTTTTCGTCTTTTTGTTGTTGGAATTGTTTCAATGTAAAAAGTAGCAACTTTTAAAAAAAGTTTTAGTTTTGTTGTATTAACTTGTAAATATTGGACATCCTTAGGAATATACATTGTTGAAATGCCTATGACTTTTTAAAATCTAAGATCATAAAGTTGGCAGAAGCTATACTTAAATAACAGAAGGTGATCATTTGCATTTCAAAATTTATCTGTCTTGCTTTTCCCCTCAATTAGACCAAAACATGTTGATTCACAGGTTTCTGTGTGTGTGTTTTTTCTTTTTTTAAACTTATTTATAGAGCAGAATAATGGCCCCCCTGCTAGTCTGGCATTTGCTCAAGTTTCTGTCCATGTAAATTGAATCTGTTACTGGAAATTTTTCTCAAAATACAAAGGCACAACATCCACAAGATAAAAAGATACATTGCTGGTATTATAAAGTACAGGGCAGGTGGATAATGTTTTTAGGACAAATATGTGATAAGGATTCCCAAGAGGGTGGAGTGGTAAGGGTAGAGGTTGCACGCTGTTTAAACAGGAGTCAATTGTTCTCATCATAACCTTGTGACAACTTTACTTTCTAACCAAACATCAGCTGCTTAACATGTTTTAGAGTTACTTGGATAATAATATTAAGGACAGACTTGGGAGGTAGGAGGGTAGGGGCACATGGTAAGGGACACGTGGCAGAGGAATTCTTTTTTTTTTTGTAGTTTTTGGCCGGGGCTGGGTTTGAACCCACCACCTCCGGCATATGGGGCCGACGCCCTACTCCTCTGAGCCACAGGCGCTGCCCTGGGGGGAGGGGGGGGAAATTCTTTTAACTCTTAGTGTTTCTAAGAGCTGATCCAAATGTGGCTAAGTGCTCTATGTCCCCATGTACCACTGATATGTGGTTTTTTAACATGGAAGTATTAACATATTATCGTTGCTCCACCCTTTGAAAAGAGAGGAAAGCCTACCTATAGTTTTTATCAGTAGCACCGCTATGTAGTTTTGAGACAAATAGCAATCTACAAATTTTTGCTCTGATTCCCCTTGTTATCAGGAGGGGCAGGAGCATATAGACTCAATTGACTTCCATAACACTCAAGGCTTAGATCTAAATTAAAACATTAGCATTACTTTTTTGCTAAGGCCATTACTAGTTTTGTATTACCTTGTTGCTAAAACTAATAGGCTCAAGCAAGGAAGAGACTTTCCACATCGTACAAAGCATGCCATAATACTAAAACACTTTTGCAACTCACAAAGCTTGAAAGTACAATTCTTTTATGCAATAATTACAACAAAGCACCTCTTCAGACTACAGCTTTTTTTCAAAAGCTGGTGAAGGACGACCTGGGAGAGGACAGCAAAAAAAATCTATTAATGATACACTGCCACCTGCTGGTGAACTAAGAGAACTATAATTTCTAGGAAAAGACTTCAGAACATAGAAACAAACTTCAGTATTTCAGTACATGAAATTGAAAGTATGCATCCATTGATGAATATAGTATGGTTTTATTTAATATATATTAAAACTCTCAGGATGCCAACATTTAAAGTAATATGACTAAGCTTCAGAATAATGGAAAATAATCTACTAGAATACCAAAATATAAATTTATAGTCTTCAATAATAAAGTAACAATAAAAATAGAAAGGAGCTAGTTATAAACACTAAACAATGACTCATAAACATTTGACTTTTCTGTGTGGTTTACACTTCCCTTCACTTTAGGATATAATAGCTTTCACTCAAAAGAACTCTCATATTTAATTTTCAGCCAAAAACCTCTAAATCCATTATGATTGGCAAACATATTTATGTATATTGGCACCTAAAATATTATTTCTTATCATTTTAGAAAGTGGAGGGAGGAGATCTATAAAAAAAGAACCAAGTAATTACAATGAAGTTATTTCACTATAAAAATTTTTGGTTATCCCATTAACTGAATCTCACTAATATGGTGTCAAAACACAGTATCACATCACCTATTTAAAAAAATTAAGAATATAAGTGTGCTCTATTATCTCTAAGAAGAAATAAAATCAGTCCAAATTTGAGGGGAGGAGGTAAGAAAAAAAAATAGTTGTTTTCAGGAAAGTTTTAGGATATTTGTTCTGTGGGTTAAAAAATTTGCTATTCTCCAAAACAGAAATAATTTTTAACAATGAAGGCTATAACCAAAAAACTAGCTCTTTCGATCCTAATTATAATCATTTCCCATTATGCAGAGAAACAAGGTTAGCATAAATATACTGGTTAGCTAGTAAGCATTAAATACAATATTGATTAACAACAAAGCAGATCATGTCAACATAATCAGCATAAAACTCCTTTGAAGGCCAATGGGGTGACTTTGGCCATCCAAAGAGGCTAAGTGCTGGCCAAAAGGTGAACAAACTTTGGCTTCAAATATAATCTCATTTGCCCTTATAACAGAGACAAACTAACTCAAATCCAATTCATAGGCTTAAGCTACCTATGATTGTCAGCAAAGGATCTAAACCTCACAGATACAGATCTCTAATTTTTAAAAAATAAAGACAATACAGTCAGGGCAAGAGAAACCTGTGGTGTAAAATATTGGCTATTAGGTTAATTTAAAGAAAGAATAACGTATTTTCTAAATTTTCTCAAATACAGAAAAAACTCTTAAAATTTTATTCTAAAATGCCAGGTTGGCTCATCACTACAATCACATTGCATATTTAAAAATGTACATTTTAGTTTCAGGTTTAGGAATTTTACCTTTTTAGCCAGCTACTTCTTACATCTTAATAAAAATCATCCATCTACAGAGGGTCAGAGTAAAGGTAAGAGTCCTTTTTAAACATTAAGAAGTTAAGACATTTTTAAGAATTCACTGCCTCTTCTAAGTATAAACCCAGTTAACAATTAATATACACAAAACATATACATACACATATATACCTAAGGATTATTTAATGGTTTTAGCCCCAAATTTTCTTTTTTGAAGGGTTAAACAGAAAAAAAATCCAAAGCATATGTAAACTGCTGATGAAAAATACAACTTCTATAAAGAAATGAGAGCTCCTCAACCACTTTTTGAAGTGAAACATTTTAGGAGATTGCTCTAACCTGGGGCACAGTACATTCTCTCTATGGCATCGCTGTCACAGGAATCTTCAACCTCACTCCACCTGCTAAAATACGTTAGCTGAATGTGTCCTAAAAACAAAACGACAGGAGAAATCAAAACATTTTTCTCTTCCATTTTCTGCAGAAGTGAACTGTAATTACTCCTTTTGTAGCTAAAAACAGTATCATTAAGAATAATGGCATCATTAAGTACTAGAAGCTATTACTGGGGGTGAATTTGCTGCACTGATAATGAAGCTACAGACAGGAAATGAAGATACTAATTACAAGATAAAACGCCTACTCAGTTAATTGGAAGCAACAGCGAATAAAAAGAAATGCATTTGCAAAAGTTCCTGACCTCTATCATTCAATAAGATGTTGTTTGGGTTCAAATCGCGGCACACAATTCCCTCTCTATGTAAAGCATCAAGGGCTACTACCATTTCAGCTGCCCATCTTTGAATGCAGCCCTCTGGGATGTAAAACCTGGAGTTCAGTGCTAATTTTTTATCAAGGTCCTCAAAAATCTGATGTATATCCTTGTCTCCTTCTAGCACTAACCCACTTTTGGCCTTAGACTCAGAGTCTCTCTGGAATAAAGAAGTTGATTCCTCTTTAGCTAAATCATCGATTTGATCTGTAAACAGCAAAACTTCTTCTGTTTTTAAAGTGTCTGTGTTTGCAATATATTCATTAGCACCTGAGAGTGGACTAGAAATATGGAATAAGCCTTCACCGGTGCTGTTTGCAGTTACTGCCGATTCAACCGCTCCAAGTCCTTGAAACTCAGGGTCTGAACTACGTAACAAAGACACATCTCCTGAACTACTACCATCAAGAGCTGCTAAAAATAACGCCTCAAGATCTTCCTGTGCAGAGTGTTCCTCTGAGATACTATGGGATTTGGGCCTCAAGGGATGACTCAGTTCCTCTGTGCCTTTCTGTTCACGTGTCTGGCATTGTTCAGTACTAAGGCTGAGGCATAAAACATCAGGAGCTTCCAACAGTTTACTTTCTATCATGCCTTTATTAGTCTGTGTGAACTTAGTAGGTCCCATTGCTGCAGCTTCTTTTGCTGGTTCCACTTCTCCTGGTAGATTTACAAGAAGATCAGGTCTTCCTTCATCAGTACCACTGACATCATCAAAAGCAGCATCTTTAAATGAAATAACTGGCACTGAGTCATCTGAGCCCCTGCTAATGGTGTCCTGAGCTTTTAACTCTACCATGATTTCATTAGTATTAAAACTCCTGGAAATGGTGTCTCCATCTGGAAGAGTAAAGAATGGTTTCAAAGGTTCTGATTTTAGACTACACAATTTTTCTCCAAAATCAAGTCCCAGGAGTTCACTTGTGCTATCCTTACTGTCTATCCTAAAAAATTCCATGGGGCTATTTTTCGATCTACTGAGGGAAGCCGATGTTCTTGGAGAACTAACTGCTTCTGGGTCATCGTCTCTGGGGAAGAACTTCAGTTCATGAGCTCGCAGCTGAGTGCTCGGGCTGTCACTGTCAGCCATAAGTTGTGCTGGGAAGCTCTTAATAGTTTTGGTATCAACACCATTCCCTTCGGTCTTCATGAAGAGTTCCTCATTCAAAGACCCTGGCTCAATCTTTTCTTGCCCATACTCATTGCATAGTGTTAAATAACTAGTAGTACATTCTTCTTCTGAACTCGAACCAGAATCTGGCCATTTTGGAGAGCTCTCTTGGCCATCATCTTCCTGGTTGCTATCATCTTGAGAACCTGGAGTAAGACTAGCCTTCAAAGGCAGAGCTTTAAGCAAGCTTGCACCATCACTTCCTCTTGATTCAAAGCTGCTGCTGTCCTGAGGACTAGAGGTTGGCTGTTGCAGATGAACTTTAGTAAATGCAGATTTTTTCATTTCCTTGATTTCAAAGCTTTCTTCAGGACTTCTGTTCAGAAATTTACTGATATATGACCAGAGTTTGCCACCTATGAACAAATATAACCAAAAATCCTCAAATTAATGGTTACTTAAGACATTAGAAAAATTAAAAAAGGATTCTAATAATCAATCAAAAACGAGTCAATGATGCCCATTAATCCCAAGCGTAACATCAAGACAAGCATATTTAATAAAATGTCTTTTTGTTTCAAGTATGGTTTCAAGTACAGCTCCTGCTTGCAATTATTTTTAAAATGACAACCCATTTCTTCCTTTTAAGGGAAATTAATTATAAAAAATACTTATATGAAAATTTTATAGCTAAAATCTCCTTTAAAGTTAAGTGTTTAATCTTAGAAACATCAGATTATGTTCTGATATATTTATGTAATCATTTTTTAAGCACGGCCCTTTGGTCAAATGGTACATAAATAAAATACTGTTTAAAGCTGTAAACTACAGTGGGGATACAACAATATTATTACATTTTTAAAAATGCCCAGTACCAAGATTGGAAGGGAAATTTGGCATCTGGCATATAACCATGCCCTTATAGATGACATTAGTATTTTTCTAATTTTATACCCCCCCATACAATGTGATGTGTTATATAAGATCAAGCAAGTAAAGCTACTGAGGATTTTAATTGGGCAGCCATTAATGGTATATATCTATAAAACTAAAGTTATAAAACTAAACTAAAATCATAACTAAAGTCATAAAAATTACCTTCAGAGAAATCAAATAAAGATGAAATAATCTAGCATTTCACTAGCAATACTTCATATAGTATTTATTACTTCACCCTATTTTTCTTTTGTTTAATTTTAACCATTAAAACTTCAATACCTTTTGCTAATTAAAACTTGTATATTAAAAACCTACAGGTTGGGTGCAGTGACTCATACCTATAATCATAGAATTCTGGGAGGCCAAGGTGGAAGGATCACTTGAGGTCAGGAGTTTGAAACCAGCCTGAACAAAGCAAGACTCCATCTCTACTAAAAATAAAAAATAAGCTGGAGGTGGTGGTGTGTGCCTGTAGTCCCAGATCTTAGGAGGCTGAGGCAGGAAGATTATTTGAGCCCAGGAGTTTCAGGTGGCTGTGAGCTAGACTGAGGCCATGGTACTCTAGCCTGGGCAACAGAGTAAGACTCTGTCTCAAAAAAATAGTTATGGGTTTGGCGCCTGTGGCTCAGCAGGCTAAGGCATCAGTCACATACACCTGAGCTGGCGGGTTCGTATCCAGCCCGGGCCCGCCAAACAAAACAACGGTACCAAAAACCGGCTGCAACCAAAAAACAGCCGGGTGTAGTGGCGGGCGCCTGTAGTCCCAGCTACTTGGGAGGTGGAGGCAAGAGACTTTCTTGAGCCCAGGAACTGGAGGATGTTGTGAGCTGTGATGCCACAGCACTCTATCCAGGGTGACAGTTTGAGGCTCTGTCTCAAAAAAAAAAAAAAAATAGTTATGGTGTATGGCACACATCTTAGGGGTGGGACACAATTATAAGAGGGACTTTACCTAACAAATAAAATCATTATAACCTAATTCTTTGTACCCTCAATGAATCCCAAACAATATTAAATAAATAAATAAATATAAAAACAAATTTAAAAACTATAGTTAAGTTTTATACTGATTACAAACAAAATTATAAGAAAAAAATTAAATTAGATCTAGAAATCTAAAAACAAAAACCACATAAATATACATTGAGAAGATATATATATAACTATAGCTTCTAAAACTAAAAAATTAAGAATAATATTCCAGGCACAGTGACTCATGCCTGTAATCCTAGCACTCTGGGAGGCCAACGCAGGTGGATTGCTTGAGCTCAGGAGTTTGAGACTAGCCTGAGCAAGAGTGAGACCTTATTAAAAATAGAAAAACTCTTATTAAAAATAGAAAAACTAGCCAGGGCTCAGCACCTGTGGCTCAATGCGCTATGGTGCCAGGCACGTACACCTGAGCCGGCGGGTTCAAATCCAGCCCGGGCCCACCAAACAACAATGACAGCTGCAACCAAAAAAAAAAAAAAAAAAAAAAAAATGGCCGGGCATTGTGGTGGGCGCCTGTAGTCCCAGCTACTTGGGAGGCGGAGGCAGGAGACTCGCTTGAGCCCAGGAATTGGAGGTTGCTGTGAGCTGTGATGCCACAGCACTCTACCCAGGGTGACAGCTGGAGGCTCTGTCTCAAAAAAAAAAAAAAAAAAGAAAAAAGAAAAACTAGCCAGGAGTAGAGGTGGGTACCTGTATTCCCAGGTTCTTGGGAGGCTGAGACAAGAGGGTCGCTTGAGTCAAAAAGTTTGAGGTTGCTGTGAGCTATGACGTCATTGCACTCTACCCAAGATGACAGAGTGAGACTCTGTCTCTAAAAAAAAAGAAAAGAAAATTAAGGGCTGGGCACAGTGGCTCATGCCTATAATCCCAGCACTTTGGGAGGCCAAAGTGGGTGGAGATTGCCTGAGCTCACAGGTTCAAGACCAGCCTGAGCCAGAGTGAGACCCTATCTCTAAAAATAGCTGGAGGTTATGGCGTGTGCCTGTAGTCCCAGCTACTTGGGAGGCTAAGGCAAGAGAATCACTTGAGCCCAGAGTTTGAGGTTGCTGTGAGCTGTGATACCACAGCACTGTAGGGGTGACAAAGTGAGACTCTGTCTCAAAAAGGAAATTAAAAATAATACATTAAAAATAAATCCCTCTACTACCTGAAGAAGGCAGTTTTTCCAGTTTTAAAATGTTATGAAACATCACATACCAAGGGCAGCTATATCTTGAGAAAAAAATCGTTGATAGCCAATTGCAATGGATAGTCAATGGATAGTCAAAGCCTCCCCCCAAACTCTTTCTACTTCACATTTCATCTTATTTCGAAGAATTCAATAAATACATAACATATCTAACACTCTGCCTAGCACAGAGTAAATGTTCAATTAAAAGTAATCATCATAGTATTAATCCTGGGCTTTTCATACATCTCTTTCTAGCAGTGATCTACTTGACACCCTTCCCCATTCTGATAACAGCAGTACAGGACATTATTTCCCTCTCTCTCTCTCTTTTTTTTTTTAAGCTACTGCTTTCTGTCTTCTTCAGGGTACCCAGTGTTTCATACTTCCCCATATTCACACTGAAGTTTAAGATTTCATACTACATATGACTTTGAAAATCACCAAGTCATAAAAGGAGCTATGCATGAATCCATATTGTTTAGCCTTTCGACAACAAAAAACACATTCCTCTTACTATGAATTCCTGTATTGTGGTACTCTTAACAGTAATGCCCAAACCTGAACCTGAGGGTCTTGTATGCAATCTAAATAAAATGGCTTGTGTGGTTTTCAATTTTCCTAAACGATGACTACTTGGAGGAAAGAACTAAGTCTTTTTCATCTTTGCTTGTCTACTGCCTATATAAAGTGCAGGACATGATAGGCATTTAGTCAATGCTTGGTAAATCAGATGCTGACTCATCAGAACAATATGAGCCATCGCAAATTAACAGTATCTGTACCTATAAAATTCTAGTGATCAGAAATAAACAGTACCTAATAAAGATCTAAGAAAAGTTTCATTTATTCGTAGGCCAATTTTACCTGGATGAGCTACTGAAGTCTAAAATCCGATGTGCTTGAATTATTTATTTTTGTTCACCAAAATTATTTCCTCTGACTTCTGAGTCAATCTGGCACAAAAGCTTTGGACCAAACGCGGATTTTTTTTCCCTCTCCCTTGGTCTTCCTACATTTGAAAAGTTTCCAAGTCCTATAGGATCTACTCATACTGTTTCTCCCAGCCATTCTCTTCTTTTAATTCCTTTACCATTCTGTGCTTCTTGAGAAGACGCTATACCTACAATTGGATCCTGACTTTAAATCCCTCCTATATCAATCTATCATACTGACTGCTGCCCAATTACGTTTCCATTTCAGTGCAGATCTTACCACACCATCTCTCCAGTTAAGAATTCAAATCCCCTCCACCTACTGAATCACATACCAACTTTATGGGAGAATATCAACCCATGATTTGGGCATCTCAAGCTGTCGCCCTGTGTAGAGTGCCGTGGCCTCATACCCCACAGCAACCTCCAACTCTTGGGCTCAAGCGATCCTCTTGCCGCCGCTGTTTTTCTATTTTTAGTAGAGACAGGGTCTTGTTACCAAAAGATAACATTTTTTACAATTTTTTTTGAAACTTTTTAAGGATAAGTATCTATAAGTACTAATAACATCATGGGGGGGTCACATTTTCTTCCTATTTTAAAACTAACATATAGTTTTATTATAAAATCTTTAGGAATATAAATAAGAATAAGGAAAACAGCAAAAATTCAGAATACACAAATCACAATCACATTTAAAAAGTATATCTAATGAAACCAGTGGGAGTTAAATAAGGTATCATATTTGATTAACCCAATCTATAAAGTTGCCAATATCTGATAAAAGCAAGTTGCTATGAAGATTGCACTGCTGTAATTTATTGCTTATAGGCAAAGATTCTGGTAAAGCAATTTAGCAACACACATCCAAAGTGGATCATGCTTCTTGATCCATGAAAAATCCTACCACCTAATGATAAAGACTATTAAACTATTACTACAATTATCCTCAGGTCTTTTATTCACAATTAACATTATATCATAAATATTTTTAATTTTCATGAAAATTATAAGCTGAATGGCTATAGTACATCCATGTAACAGATATATATATTTTTTATTGTTTGAGATTCATTGAGGGTTCAAAGAATTAGGTTACACTGATGACATTTGTTAGGTAAACTCCCTCTTATAATTGTGTCCCGCCCCCAAGAACATGGAACAGATATTAAGATGTATTTAAACATTCCTCTATTGTTTGACATTAAAGTTGCTTCCAGTCTTTTACTATTAGAATTAAAATAATAAATAATTTCACAAATATTTGACATCTCTGATTATTTCATCAGGGTTGAATTCCAGAAATAAAAGTACTAGATCAAAAAGCATGATCCAGGGGCAAAACACGATAGTAAAAGGGACTTTACCTAACAAATGCAATCAGTATAACCTGGTTTCTTGTACCCTCAATGAATCCCCAACAATAAAAAAAAAAAGGAAAAGGAAAAAAAAAGCATGATCCACTTCAGATATATATTGCTAAACTGCTTTACCAGAATCCTTTTCTATAGACAATGTATTACAACAGTACCGTCTTCGTAACAACTTGCTTGTATCAGATATTAGCTAGTTTAATATATTCGATTAATCAAATATGGCACGTTATTTAATTCCCATTGGTTTCATTAGATAAACTTTTTTAGGGTGGCACCTGTGCTCAAAGGAGTAGGGTGCCGGCCCCAAATGCCAGAGGTGGCGGGTTCAACCCCAGCCCCGGCGAAAAACTGCAAAAAAAAAAAAAAAAAAGACAGGCTCGGCGCCTGTGGCTCAACGGGCTAAGGCGCCAGCCACGTACACCTGAGCTGGCGGGTTCGAATCCAGCCCCAGGGCCCGCCAAACAACAATGATGGCTGCAACCAAAAAAAAAATGGCCGGGCGTTGTGGCGGGCGCCTGTAGTCCCAGCTACTTGGGAGGCAGAGGCAAGAGACTCGCTTGAGCCCAGGAATTGGAGGTTGCTGTGAGCTGTGATGCCACAGCACTCTACCCAGGGTGACAGCTTGAGGCTATGTCACAAAAAAAAAAAAAAAAAAAAAGTTGCTTTTCTTAGGCGGTGCCTGTAGCTCAGTGGGCGAGTTCTAACCCGGCCTGGGCCAGCTAAACAACAATGACAACTGCAACAAAAAAATAGCCAGGCGTTGTGGCAGGTGCCTGTAGTCCCAGCTACTTGGGAGGCTGAGACAAGAGAATTGCTTAAACCCTAGGGTTTGAGGTTGCTTTGAGCTGTTACTCGACAGCACTCTCCCGAGAGCAA
>CAUYON010077020.1:0-19532 GCA_963573935.1 Arctocebus calabarensis
CGCCTGTAGTCCCAGCTACTCGGGAGGCTGAGGCAAGAGAATCGCTTAAGCCCAAGAGCTGGAGGTTGCTGTGAGCAGTGTGACGTCACGGCACTCTACCCAGGGCGATAAAGTGAGACTCTGTCTCTACAAAAAAAAAAAATAATAATAAAAATAAAATAAATAGCAACTAGCTGCAAAATATAAATGCTTAGAATAAAATTTTATGAAAAATGTGACCTTCAATGAAAATTAAAATCACTGTTAGTAATTGTCTGGAAAATGCTTATACATCTGTAGATACTATCCTAAGCAAAAAAACAGCTGTTTAATTCACTTTGGGGATAATAACTTTGTATATCCCAGGCCAAGAGATGAATCCACAGAGTTCTTGCTTATAGAAAAAACAAGTTGTAGTTGATACTGTGACTTCAAGAAGAATGACTAGTGGGCAATTTGGAATAT
This sequence comes from Arctocebus calabarensis, assembly GCA_963573935.1. Taxonomy (NCBI): domain Eukaryota; kingdom Metazoa; phylum Chordata; class Mammalia; order Primates; family Lorisidae; genus Arctocebus; species Arctocebus calabarensis. Next base: position 445 of record CAUYON010077020.1, read on the forward strand.
GTATGATCACTTCCTATATAAGAAGGATTGAATATGTGTGTTGAAAAATGCAGGTTTGATTTAGCTTTACTGATGACTTATAAACTTAAAAATAGTTACCAATGTCATATATTTTATACAAGAAATATGTAACCTACCACTGAAAATAGGAACATCTAATTCACAGATGCTTTTCTAAGAGAATGCATTAATTTCTTTTTAAATTACATTCAAAAATTATGATTTCTAAAAGTAAGTTATTTCAAAATGTGAGCCTAAATGTAGGACATATGAGTGTTTTCTTAATTCCCCCTGCAAAATGAGTATTTGTGAGTTGGATCATTGTTTGAGTTTCACTTGAAGAAATTCACTTTGGAAATTCATTTCCAGGGTGTCCCCAATATTGTCCCCAAAGTTGCCATACATAGGACAAATGGAAAACTATAGCTAAATACATAAATGGTATAAATATGCATTACACAATTTTACAAAGAGGTGGCCAATACATAAGAGAATATTTTGTAAATATTTTGTAAAAGCACATTTAATCACAATTTCCCGTTTTCCCTATGTAAGGTGACTTTAGGGGCTGAATTTGGGATAATTGGTTAATTGCTGGATAATTACTTATCAGACTAGTGTTAGCTGGTTTTTAGCTTTTTTTTTTTCAGTTTTCATTAACTTTTTTGTTTTGCAGTATAATAGTCTTCATTATAGATAGTATTTGAAAAAAGTCTACAGATCTGGGAGTAATAATAAAATGAAGATTAAAACTAAAGTATTAATACGATTTCAGAAAAAAAGCTATTTATGTAAAATGGTTGTGGCAGAAACCAATCCAGATGCTATTGAATAATGAATAAAATGTAAACAATGTTAACTTTTCACTGAAATTAAAATGTATTATATATTCTTCCTTTGAATACGATTTGTGCTAGAAACATTTCCTGACAAATGAAACAAATACCATAAACTCTGCTGTACTCCTTCCCCAGCAACCAGAATTGTCATTTTTATTTCATCCATTTCCCTTTCCTCTGTCTTTCCTTTTTTCCCTGAAGTATTCTGAAGAAATTCTCAAATGTGTTTTCAACTCAGAACATTTCTCAATTAATTCCAGGAACACATGAATAAATATGATCAGGATTTTATTTCTTAACATCATCACAATGTGATTATTCTCCTAATATAAACTTCACTAATTCCTTATTAAACTGTAATGCCTGAGTTCATTAAAAGTTTTCAAACACGTCAAATATCTTTTAAGAGTTGGTCCATGTGAATTGAGATGCAAATAAAGATCTTAATTCCCTGTATTTTGTTATGTTTCTACCTCACATTTCATTTAGAACAGTTACTTTGTATTTACTATTATTATTTTGAATTTTTTTTGCCTTTAACTTGTTGAAAAATTCAGTTCCAGAAAATGTTCCCTATCCTAGATTGTAATATTTACTTCTTTGTGTTATCTTTTCTTTTTTCTCTTTACCCCTCATGTTAAAAATCTTTGTGTATTTTGAAACATTTGTTTAATTATTATGTGTTTGTGTATGTGCATCTATGTGCACTTTAATTTGTATGTGATTATACCTATTAACCAACTACAGCATGTAAAATTCAATTTGTACATAGTGGGCAGTCTATACTTTAATAAGGTGATGCTGGTTTTGCAGGGATTGAATCAGTACCTCATTATCACACATGTCATGTTGGCTACATGCAAACCCCTCAGCCATAGGGTCCAAATGCATTCAGTCTCTTAGGTAATATGAATATTCTAGAGAAATAAAAATTGCAGGTCTTTTATAACAGATTTATTTTTAGCAAGGGTTTTATTTTGGGGGTTTCATTGTGTGTTTGTTTTGGTTTGGTTTTTGGCTTGGGTATTCATTTGTTTTAGGAGTCTGTAAATTGAAATTTTTAATTGGTAAAAAAAAAGATTGGAGCAGAAAAACAAACTAAGAATATACTTTCTGTGTTTATGGGAAAATATTTTCTACTTTCTTCTAGTTTTATTTCGTATTTGTTCTGTTGAGTTCTTGTCAGCTTCTGTTTTGGTATCTGAACTGCAGTTGCTGGCTACAGGCAAATAGATGTTTTCACATTCATTCTTAGCTGAAATAAAACACATTCAGGAAAAGTCTTAAAAGTATTTGCCACTCAAAGTGTTCAATGTCTATATGTAATACATGGTAAGTATAGTTTTTTGAAGGATTTTTTGGGGTTTAAGTTTAGTAACTTGACCTGCTGACTTTATTGATTTGTCACGCTGTTCCTCAAGATGAGGACAAACTTGAATCATGTCCCTAAAACACAGTTCTGTTCATATAACAGTTATTTCTTAAAGTTTCAAAAGCTTTCTATTTACTTGTTGAAAAAATACAAAGCACCTGTTCCTCAGGGAGCCCACAATCCACAAGCTGATCAAAATCGACCTTTCAAGATACACTTCCTCCTCAAACCTTCTTGAATTTCATCACATGAGATACTTGTTTCCTCAAAGCTGGCTATACATGTTCATTTTTTCAAAAAGAAAAACCCAACTGTACTGATTTGACACAAAAGTGTCCTTTTCTTTCTAAAAAACTTAGACTAGACTTTTAGAACTGGTTAAAAAAAAAAAACCCTTCATCTAGTTAGTTTCCAGTAATTCTACCAAAGTTTTAGCCATTTTTTTCTGTTTCGTGACCATAACACTCTTTATATAATCTGTTTAAAAGATCTTCTTTGGATCTGCTGTGAATAATAGTTATTTACATATTTGACACCCCCTCTTCCTTGTGGAAAGAAGTCACAACATTTATTTTTGTTAAATGAATCTGCATTCATCTAAAAGTCTGGGTGTATTTTAAAAATAACATAAAGTTAGCCTGACCTTATGGACATTCCCTCTAGAATACCAAATGACTGTCCTTTTGAGTACAAAATTAGTTTTGTTTTTTATCACATACTTTTTAAAGAATGTCATTCATCCAGTTAAGTTGACTGTGAGCAGAATGTTATATACTATTGTCATTGAATTTTAGATATGACCCCAAAACAGACACGTGGACCATGGTGGCTCCTTTGAGTATGCCTAGAGATGCTGTTGGGGTCTGTCTCCTCGGTGACAGATTGTATGCTGTTGGTGGCTATGATGGGCAGACATACCTCAACACTATGGAATCCTATGATCCACAAACTAACGAGTGGACACAGGTAAGGTGATCAACAGCATAATTTACTTGAAGTATAAGAATTTATTTCATTTACTGCTTTTGGAATAGGGATGTGCAAATAATGATCTATCTTTTCAAATTACCCCGAACCAAAAATTATTTAGTTCTACTAGTTTCATATTAGTGTAGAGTAAATTGAATACTTGCTTTTCCATTCTTGTAATAGTATATGGCACATCTCCTGGGTGAAGGGCTCAACTACAACCTGGGCTTCACCTTACAAATACAAACAATGTAACTTAATCATTTGTACCTTCATATTAATTTGAAGTTAAGAAGAGAAAAGAAAAGAAACCCACCATTATGGAATCAGAAATGATTTAGTTCAATGTTGTGCTAATTTTGTAAAATATTTATTAAGTTGTAATTTTTTGTACTTTCCTCTTATATATGTTATACGTTAATAAAATTTATATTAAAAAGTGACATTCATTGTTTGATGGGATTTCCATTTTATTACTAAAACAAGAAGCAGGAATTGAGTTTGAGTTTCCTGAGCAAATTGTAAAAGTGTAATATGCTGGTTCACAAAACCACAACTTTAGAAATATTTGGTATAAGGCAAAGAGAGACTGCAGAAATCATCTTTCTGGCATTCATTTTTGTCGATTGCATTTGTTAGGTTCCTTTTTACATAGCCAGGGAGAATTTTCCACCTGGCGTTACTAAAAGTTCTACTTAGTAAAACTAAGTTCTACTTAGTTATTTTATTAGAAAATAAAATAACTTTCCATCCCAATTCAATTAATAAAATTAAACAGTTAAGGGCTTTGTGCAGTCTGCCATGTATCAACTGCTCTTTGTCAACCAGTTTGTCCAGGAAGATGGAGTGAAATGATTGGAATTATACCTTGAATACACACTGTATTTAGATACTCAGGCTCATGACACAATGAGACAGCTCCTGTTCTGACCTCTTAACTAGAGGTTGTGTGTTGGTGCATGTGAATGTTAGGGAAAGTTGAGGGCAGAACAATCTGATTAAAGTGAAAAAACCTTATAATACTTCACTAATATATCCTTCACATAATGTAGAGAATGGATAAATTCTCAGAATTGTATTGTTACAATTTCTTTTTACATTCCATATTTTTTCCAAATTACTGAATATTTTTATTCCTTTCTTGTATCAGAAATCTTAAAGTAAGTGTTGTTCAAATACATAGTTTCCACCAAACAGTGCAGTGATTATACAAAGCCCTGTTTATTTGTAGTAGAATAATAACTAGTCTTCTTGTCTGCCTGCCTCAGTGGCTGAAAGATGCTCATTTCGATCAGGGAAATTGACTAAAATTTATCTGAAGAATTTAAAAACTGATTGAAGTAAATTTATTTGAATGATATTTACTTTAAAATAAACACAGCTTCCTTGATTGTACCAACTTTGATGTTCTGCATTCAGCAACAATATTTGGAGAGGCTGACTTTGGAATACAAATCCCCATTTCTAACAGCTAAGCCAAGATCACTGCATTATGAATCCCCCTTCTAACTAAAGAAAAATGCTTGTATTCCACAAAAACACATACATTTGGCTAATCAAAAGTAAATAAATAAAAATATAAATTAAAAAGAAGATAAATAGGGGAAAGAAGAGGAAATATTATATGAATTAAGTCCTGTTATCTTTACTTTAAATACTAGGGAGAAAGTATTTTTTTTCTTTAAAAGGCAGTAAATATAAAAGAAGCTAGTAATGATTGCTTTTCACATTATTGAACTAAAATTTTCAAAAATATATTTTGACATTTTCTTTCTGAATCTGTAGTGTTTCCAAAGAGAGCACTACATAGATTAATAATGACTGTTGATTTGCTCAGGAAATGTAACAGTTCAATGGTATACTGAATGTCAGTTGTACAACAGTATATTAAATAAAGGAAGTTTATGGTTATATAAACGATATAATATCCTCATTGCATATCTGTAATAAACAGTCATTGTGCTTATCATTCCTCTAAAATTGAAATCAAAATAATGTATGCAGTAATAATAGGTAAAATCCTCTAAAGACCATATTTCCTCCTGTATGTTTTATACATTTTTGGATCATATGATATTTTATAAAAAGCAAAATGATAGATATTTTATAACAACCTTATTTTAGTGCAATAAGCACTAATTTTAAAGCTCTTAAATTACTTTAATTTTTTATTACATATTTTTCCATCATTTATATTTTTAATATTTTTAAGGGACTATCAATAGACCACAAACAATCTCTTTGAAAATTTTTAGGAGTCCAACCTACTAGAAAAGTTTCCCATATTATATAGATAATTCCTGTCACTTTCATTCTATTTACCCAATAAGTGAACAAAATTGATTAGTTACCCCATGTATTATTTGTACCCACAAAGACATGATTATTAGAATACGTACACTGAAAATCTTCTGCACATCTAAGGATAGAACAATTAAAACAAATAGACGCCTTTCAGAATGGGAAAACATATTTGCATGTTATGAGTCAGACATGGGTTTGATTACTAGAATCTACAAGGAACTCAAAGTAATCATCAAAACAAGAGCTAACAATTCCATCTACCACTGTGCAAGTGGCATGAACAGAACCTTCTTAAAAGATATATCAATGTCTAACAAACATGAAAAACTGCTCATCATCCCTATTCATTAGAGAAATGCAAACTAAAGCCACACTGAGATATCACCTAACCCCAGTCCCAAAGTCCCAAAGTTGCAGACACTGGTGCAGATGTGGAGAGAGGGGAACAAACACTTTTACACTGTTGGTGGGAATGCAAACTAATACAGCCTCTCTGGAGAGAAGTGTGGAGAATCCTTAAAGTACTGAAAATACAGCTTTGCCAATAGGAAAGATGGAGACTTTTCATCTTTTGTATTAACTTGAATGGAGTTGGAACACATTCTTTTTCTTTTTTTTATTTCTTTATTAAATCATAACTGTGTACATTATTGCATTTATGGGGTACAATGCACTGATTTGATATACAATGTGGAATGTTTACATCTAACTGATAAACATAACTGTCTCCATGCTTACCTATTTGTTGTGGCAAAAACATTCATACTCTATTCCTAATAGTATAGACGTGTATCATTGCATTATCCACCTTAGGTTGGATCCCCTAAACAATTCTCTTTCCTCCCAGCCTTTCCTCTCCCCTCCCCTCTCTTTCCTCTTCCCTCCTTCTTTCTGGACTATAGTTATGTTTTGCCATTCCTATGAATGTGTAGGTGATTATATACTGATTTCATAGTAGTATTGAGTACATTGGATACTTTTTCTCCCATTCTTGACACACTTTACTAAGAAGAATATGTTCCAGCTCCATCCATGTAAACATAAAAGATGTGAAATCTCCATCTTTTTATGGCTACATAGTATTCCATGGTGTAGAGATACAACAATTGGTTAATCCAATCATAGGTAATGAATATCAATGCGAAAATATTCAATAACATCCTAGCAAACAGAATTCAACAACACATCAAAACGATTATACACTATGATCAAATTGGTTTTATCCCAGGGTTAAAAGGCTGGTTCAACATACGTAAATCCCTAAATACATCACGTAAGTAAAATAAAAAACAAAGACCACACAATTCTCTCAATTGATGCAGAAGAAGCGTTTGATAATATCAAGAACCCTTTCATGATCAGAACTCTCAAGAAAATAGGCTTAGAAGGCTCATTTCTGAAACTCATAGAGGCGGTAGACAGAAAACCCTCTGCAAATATTGTTCTGAATGGAGTAAATTTGAAAACATTTTTCCTCAGATCTGGAACTAGGCCAGGATGCCCATTGTCTCCACTGCTATTCAACACATTCTTCTCAGTAAATATCACAAGAATGAAAAAGCAAGTATCCAATGTACTCAATACTAATGTGAAGCCGGTAGATGATCTAATACCTACACAGCAGGAAAACTCAAGTCAAGATGGGGGAGGGGGAGGGATGGACAGGGAGGGAGGAGGGGGGATGGGCATGCTCCCATCTGATGGACACAATGTAGGGTCATTTGGCACACAACTACAACTGGGACTCTACCTAACAAAGCAAAAATTGTAATCTAATTTTTTGTACACTCAAATTAGATTGAAATTTTACAAAAGAAAATTGCATTGAAATATTCAAAACTATGTATTTTTGAAAACTCCTTAAGTTAGCCAGAATTGAAAATAATGTTAACGAGTTAGGAAGCAATTGCCTGATTTTTGCCTTAGTTTGTTTTATGGAGAAAACAAGGTGTGTGTGTATTGTAAATAAATTTTACTTTGTCATTTTACAGTAGGCTTATTTCTTACATATAATTTGAAAAAATAGTGTGTGTGTTTCCGGATATAAGAAGAAGAACTTTGCCTTCCTTCCCCTAGCCTGAATAAAATTCCCCTTATTTGTTTCCTTAGTAAGGAGTCAGAGCTGTCCTGCTGCAGCCACCTCCAGGTTGTAAGGAATTGAAGACAAGGTGTCTTTTATTCTCCTGTCTCCAAGACTAGCATAGTTGCTGCTGTCCAGTATAAGATATGTGAATGTTTCTCTAACAAATTGAAATTGGAACTTAGTTTCTTCTGTGTGTATGGGTTTAGTTTATTTGCAAATAATAGATACAACACTAAGAGAAATATTTCTCTAGGAAATACTTGGAATATAAGTCCTGACAAATGAGTAAAAGTTAACCAAATGAAAAGATGGGGAGTACTTTGACCTACATAACAGCATTTCAAGGACTGGGAAAAAATACAGGGCACTTCACCATTCAGAAAATGGACTGGGAAGCAATGGGTCTGGAGAGACAAACAGGGTCCATATGACGGAGGGTGGGAATCCATGTTAAAGAACCTTTAGCTTAACGCTGAATGGGCACTAATAAGGGAGTTTAAACAGAAAAAGTAAATATGCATAATTGTATTTTAGTATGACTGCACTTGCTAGAATGCAAAAATGATTAGGAGAAATCAAGATTGGAGAGAAAGAAGCCAATTAGGAGAATATTTTACCAATACACGTGCAGTAAAATTTTAACCTGAACTAAGTGGAAGACAGAAGGAATGGATAGAATTAAACTGGTTGGAGAGATATTTAGAAAGCTCTATGATTATTCAAATACAGAGCTGAGTGAGGGAAAAAGAAGGGTCAAGGTTCTGCTGTAAGATTCAGTCTTGATCAACTGGGTAGAGAGGGTATCATTCATGCACGCAAGAAACAGAGTAGCACATTTTTTGAAAAAAATGTAGACAGGATTCATTTTTACACGCACACGAACACATACACGTACGTATATATTTAGACATATAGGTCCAATGTACAAAAAAATACAGAGCTAACCTACTTTCTCTGTATGTAGTCTAGAGCACAGTACTTTTCTTTTTAATAAAAATCAGTGAGTCTTTGGAAAACTTTTCAAAAAGCAATTAGCCAATATCGTCCCGTTGCTATTGAATGATAGGGCTTGTGCACATATGCAGCCATGTGTTATTTAAAGGCAGGGGTATGTTGTGAGCAATGCGTCTTCAGGTAGTTTTGGTTGTTTTGTGAACCTCATAGAGCGTACTTACATAAACCTAGATAATACAGCTTCCTATGAGAGCTAACGTACGTGAAATATTCTTTGCCATCTGTAAGCTTCAATCCTGTGCTGAATCTTGTAGGCAATTGTAACTCTTCATAATTGTAACAGCACTCACTTTAAAACCTAAACACACGGTACAGTAGTGCAAAAATATTCCCTTTCTTTATATCCTTATTCCATGCATCTTTAAATAACAGTAGAGCAGATTTGTTTACACCTCCATCACCATAAACACGTGAGTAATGCCTTGAGCTGGGACGTTACCATGGCTACTGCATCTCTAGATGACAGGAATGTTTCAGTTCCATTATAATCTTATGTGACAATCATCACATACAAGATCCATGGTTGACTGGAACCTCCTTATGCACATCGTGATTGCACGTTGAAAAAGATCCTTAAATGATGCTGATGTAAAACAATATTTGAAAATCATTAAGTAATAAAAAAATGGATAAAACATGCATTCTGGAGTCAGATAAACTTCAGTTTACACACTGATGTTATGAGATTTACACATCCTCTCTCGTTATTTCAGCCACTCACCTGCCACAAGGAAGTAACAACACATGATGTGATTATGAATGTGACTGCTGTGACCTGTAATTATTTTTAACACAAAACAGGCTATCACTATAGTCACATACTTCTTTCCTTCTCTCATTTTAGGTAATTCTATGAGGAGGACAAGAGATGTGACATTAAATTAGTTTAAAGAAATTGCGTATAAGTGAAGGGAATAAAAAATAAATACATATATTTTTTAGCCTGCAAGAAGATGAGGAGTAACAACAAATACATTCAAAAGAATGTGTAGAAAATAGAGGTAGTTTTCATATTTAGAGAGGGACGATATGTCATTTCTCAATCAATAAGATAATGTATGTGATTTGAAGTTATTTTCTTCTTTGATATGTTTTTTCTTACATTTCATGCCCTTTCTTTTCAGTTTGGAATAATACCCTGTAATTTCTTAGAAAACTGTAATAAAAGTCATTGATATCAAAAAGCTCAAATTATTAAAATGTTGGGTTTACCCCTGAAGAATAAATTTTCATTACAAACTCTGTAAAAATTATTGTTTTCAATATAGGTCTGGCCATTTTTATATTCAGCATTATTAAAGAAACTCAGTTCTCATTTCAATGATTGTCATGAGATAGAAAAATTTTAATGAGCCCTAGAGCGATTATAAGTAGGGCCTATTTATGACAAAATATTGAAGTTATTTCATTGTATGTCTCTGTCTAGAATGAATGAATAACACATTTAATTCAAGATAATATCTGGGGAAATAACTTCAAAGTCAATGCAGTAAGTGTAATAGCTGTTTCATCTAAAATAGACTCTAAGCCATCATTGTAAAATATCGTTACAATTGTGTACATGCAGTCCCCAGAGTAAATCTTTTCTAAAAACTTTTCTCTAATAGGTTTATTTTAATACAAATAAAGAAGTATTTTATAACTTTTCTTAAAAATTCCATAGCAATGACAGGTTTTAAAATTTTCAATATACACATCATTGCTGCTTTGAAAATGCTATTGTCAATGTTTTCATTTTTATTGTATTACTTGTGGCTAAAATGGGAAAACTGAAGCACATTGGCTTATAAGTTTTGTGTCTGATCTCTTTAAATATATTGTTATTTTTATGTTTTTCTATGACAGTAAAATTTGTCTCAAGTTGTGTTTCATCTTTTTTTTTTTTTTTTTTTAACAGATGGCTTCCTTGAATATTGGGCGGGCAGGTGCCTGTGTGGTAGTCATCAAGCAACCTTGACTTATTTTTATTTTATTTGGAGGGATTTTATTTGCTGGAGTTGTTATTTTTATATTGTATGGCAAGAACAAGAACTTCTTGAGGTGAAAACTTGTCAAGAACAAGGATTCCTGTAGACTTACCTAATGTCAAAAAAAGGCAGAAGAGCAAACAGAATTACAGGAAACAAGAAAACGTGGAACTTAAACTGGACACTATGTGGCCAAATGTCCGTTCAGGAATGGTTATTGGCAATTTGTTTTGTATTGTAATATACAATAACTAGAGTTGCCAAAGACTTGCTTTTCTTGAACAGTTGAAAGGGAGACCAATATTTGTGACATGGATAAATTCATGATTGCAACTCATTCAATTGTTTTATAATCTATGGCAAAGACATTGCCCAGAGGAGAACAGAGGATATTTTATCTGACAGAATCGGATTGGTTTAGTGTTTTTGTAATCAAACGTGGTCACACCATAAAACAGAATGATGTTTTAGTACAGCAAACCTGTTCCTTTCTCATTTTCCTAAGCTATGAGAACAGTTAGAGAAACAGATTTGTTCTCGTTTCTTGCATTCAGAAAACAAACTGTCCTGCTAATCAAAGCTGCATATCTCATCAGAGATGATGACTGAATTTTATTGCAACCATGTTAGCAATCTGAAACTAGCAAACACAAAGGATTGTTTTCATCAGGCTTGCCACTTTGCTTTGCTTTTTTAACACACTGAGCCAAAGAATCAGTACAATTTGGGCTTTTGCCTTGTGCTGAGTTCAGTGTAAGCATGGAAGCTAGTTATTCTGAATGTTATATATAATATATATATCCTTTGCATGTTGAAGTCCTTTAGAATTTTGTTCTTAAAAAAAACTTAGAACTTCGGAAGGGATATAATACACTAAGTTTGAGTGTTTATGATTATTGCTAAAAGGAAAACAGACTGAAGATTCCCATTCCCCGCTTTCCAATTGGTTACACTGGTATGTGTATTATTTTAAAGTAAATGTTTGCAATTGTTTAAATCATAAAGTGGAACCATTATACAATACCCTGAATAAATTATATAAATTCTAAATCCCATCAATAAACGATGAAAAATTTGCTTTTATCAGTGTATCTTTCTTCCATACATTTTAATTCAGATCTAACTTTAAAATTAGCAATGTGTATTGCAGAAATAGGCAACTTTTTTTTGCCTCACCTCAAAATTAGGGAAGTATATGTCCTCATCAAAGCGTGAGTTCATTTCCTCCTTAATGCCATCCTAACACCAAAGGCAACTTTCAGTATTATTTTCTTCTGTAGTTACTCTCTTGAGATACCACAGGTTCCTAGAAAACACATGTTGCATAGTAAGAGTGCTAAGAATTGTTCAGGAGCTAGACAGAGCAAGAAAATCATTTTTTCCCCTCTATGTTTGTTTGTATTTATAAGCCAATGAAAAATGTGGGATTAAATTTTGTTGTTGTGCAGTCAAAAATATTTGAAATGTAATGTTCAAATAAGATATTAAGAAGGAGCCTGGCTCTGGGAAATAGTATTAGAATGCTGAAGTTTCTCAAGACACGTTACAGTGTATTTCTGGAAAACATCATTGTCATTGTCATAAAATGATAAGGTGGTATCCCTGATTGTTTTTAAATTGTGACTAACAATGTGTGACACAAAATTTACCATTTGAATTATTTCTAAGTGTATAGTTCAGCAGTGTTGAGCATATTCACATGGTTGTACAATCTTCACAGTTTTTTCAAGTAAAAAACTCTGAAATTCTTTATCCATTAAACAATGAGTTCCCATCTTCCTCTCCCTTCAGCCCCTGGAAACCAACATTGTTTTTCTGTTTCTGTGAATTTGACTCCTGTATATACCACATGTAACTGGAATCACAAAGCATTTGTCCTTCTGTGACTACCATGAGTCACATAGCATGATGCCTAAGGGTCATCGATGGTGTAGTATGTGACATAATTGTCCTTTATTAAAGCTGAATAAAATTCTACTCTATGTGTTTACAATATTTTGTATATCTATTCATTTCTTCATGGGTGCTGTATAGTTTCCACCTCCTGACTTTTGTGAATAATACGACTATGAATTCTGGTGTGCAAATACCTTTTCAAGACCCCTATTTCAATTACTTTGGATATACATATACCCAAATGTGGAACTAGAGGATCATATGCTAATATACATTCCTTTTTTTTTTTTTTTTGAGAAACTTCTATGTTGTCAATAATGGCTGGATCACTTTATAATACATTCCCCCAACTGTGTATAGGATTTCTAATTTTTCCACCTCCTTGTCAAAATTAATTTTGTATTTTTTTTCTGAATGTAGTCATCCTATTGAATACAAAATGATCAATGGCAAATTGTGGCTTTTAAATTTCCCTGATCATTAGACACAAGAGTGATAATTTAGTTCTTATCCTTAAAATTTTAAAAAATTAAAAAGAATGAAATTATCACTTTTTATAAAAGGCATAAACAACTCAATAAATTCATTCATTCTACTAATTTCCTACTAAATAGCATTAACAGCCTATAACTAGTGTAGACACTAAAAATTATAATTTTAAAACAAAACATTGAAAAATAAAGAAAATAAAAATATTACATTTTATAAAATAAACAAAACAACTAAATAAACTTATTCATTTCACTGACTTTTTCACAAAGCATCATGTGCTCAAAAATAATGCTGATACCATGTAACTATTATAGACCTTTAAAAATTACAATCTTAAAAATTCCTTTTTATATTAAATCTGCTTATCTCTATTCTTATTATTAATTTGTAATTAAACTGTCTAGTTCCTGATAAAAAATTGTAAAGGTTAAAAATATCAGGTTAAATGATTACAGTATACAATATATTCTTAATTGTAGATGTACAATACACCAATGGTATCATATAGCCAAGCTTTAGAGAATAGGGGAAAAGATAAATTTATATGTTTCTATTTTTTTTTTTTTTGAGACACAGTCTCACTTTGTCACCTTTGGTAGAGTACCATGGTATCATAACTCACTGTAACCTCAAACTCTTGGCCTTAAGTGATCCTCCTGAATCCTTCTCCCAAATAGTTGGGACTATAGGCACCCGCTACAACACAGGGATCTCACTCTAGCTCAGGCCATGTTGAACTTCTGAGCTTAAGCTGGCCACCCACCTCCGCCTCCCAGAGTGCTAGGATTGCAGGTGTGAGCCACCATGCCTGGCCTATTTCTGTCTTTTTAAACAGTAAAGTTTTGTAGTGGTCATATTTAAAACTTGTTAAAACTGTATCAATATTTTCATAAATAAGTCTTTTTTTCTAAAGGAAATTTTTTTCCAAACAAAGTCTCTATGTATAATTATTTCATGTACATGGATTAAATTAGCTTCCCATTGCTTACATTAGTTGTATGTACCAAACTTACAGTACAGAGATTCTGAGGAGTGATTTGACAATAAACTCAGAGTCTATATCAAACATTTTACCAGGACAATATGAGCTACAGTAAAATTTAATTCAAATTTATTATAACTTTTTTAAAACTCATGATATATCAGTGGTGGGATTTCCTATTTTGCTTTCTGGTAAAATTAGAGAATTTTTATCAAAATTTAGACAATAATACAATTCCTAATGGTATTTCTTATTTAATTATCTGTCTCTGATGTACTTTGTATCTTATTTTTCTAATCGAGGAATGATGTGTCCTATGGAATAAAATACTCTTGTTGAGAGTTACTAGATGTGCCAAATTAAATTAACATTTCATAAAGAACTAGAGCAAATCAAAATGCATTTTTAATAACAATCCCACATTAAGAATAATTTTCTATGTTCTCAAATACTCAAAATGCTAATATCTGCGATATCTTTTTCACAGCTTAATTTTTTTTCAGTAGTGCATGAGCACCTAAAACATCAGTTTCTTTAGTAGAGCACTATTAATATAAGAAGCGAAAGCTATTGTCTGTGAATCCCAAGATACAAAGGAAAAGTCACACGTGTGAATGTTTCCCCCCAAATAAATCTTCAACCCCCATTTGTGTATCTGTGTTTTTCATGAGTAGAGTAGATGTAGAAAACAATAGCTACTTTTAAACTATTCTGATAATAGTATTATAAACAAGTATTTTATTTATAAATGTATGAAAAATGTTCTCAAAAGTACACTGCATAAGTAAGTACTTAGAAGTTACACTTCCTCTTTTTATTCACCCATGAAGGTCAAAGAAAGATACGAAAGATACTGTTGTAAGCGAACAGTCCCCCCAAAAGATCCGAGTCTGTTTCAGTCATTCTCAGCCTTGTACCCCAACATGCCCCTTCCCTTGGGTTAATTCCGAGAAGAGGTTTCTAACAAGGAAGTTCTCTTGAGTTCCCTCACCTCCGCTGGCTGGGTTGAAACAATGGTGGAAACTCACTCAAGCAGAGTTTCCCAGGTACTGGGCTTTCCAAGTTGTCCCCATGGTTACTGAGTTACCCCGCTGAACCGCCATGCAGCTAACCCCTGAGTCAACTACCTGACTGTAACCCCGCCCTGTAACCACCATGTTCCATTTTTGTATATACTTGCTTTGTGACATCAGCACAAAACAGATAAAAGGCTGGTGCATTTTTCTTGGCAGCGTTTGCCTGTGCAGGTGTAAGTAAATCATCACCATGTCTGGCAGCTCCTGTGGCTCATGGAGTAGGGCGCCGGCCCCACATGCCGAAGGTGGCGGGTTCAAACCCGGCCTCGCGGAACTGCAAAACAGAAAAATAGCTGGGCGTTGTGGTGGGCGCCTGTAGTCTCAGCTACTCGGGAGGCTGAGGCAAGAGAATCGCCTAAGCTCAGGAGTTGGAGGTTGCTGTGAGCTGTGTGACTCTGTCTCTACAAAAAAAAAAAAAAAAAAAATCATCACCATGTGATTTGAGCCTAAAGTGGGGTCCGTGTATTCTAATGGGTGGCATGAGTTACAACAATATGGTTTCATTGTGAAGTGATCATAAATAAAGAGTCCTATCTTATGCAAAGGCAACTGTTGATTTTTTTTTTTTTTTTTGAGACAGAGCCTCACTATGTCACCCTAGGTAAAGTGCCTTGGTGTCACAACTCACAGCAACCTCAAACTCTCGAACTTAAGCAATTTTCTTGCCTCAGCCTTCCAAGTAGCTGGGACTACAGTTCCTTGCTACAATGCCTGACTAATTGTTGATTATTTTTAAAAGATTATTCAGAGTAGACTTTATTGTTTATATTGACGAAACACTATTTCCATACAAACATTTATTTCATTCAGGCACTATATGTATACTTTTAAAGAGATTACTCTGGAGATCAAATTGAGAGTCTGAAAGGAGTATTTGAAAAGCATTCAAGGCTAGTTATTACTCCAGCATTGCTTCATGGTATCAAATACTATTGCATTAGATAACATTTCAAAGGGCACAATACATGGAACTGTTTTCTCCCCATACATAGGTCCTATATCTCCATTGTAAACTACTGGTAAATGCTGTCTCCTTCCAAATTTCTATATTAAAGCACTAACTGTGGCTATATTTGGAGGTGGAGCCTCCAAGGAAAAGATCGAGATGAAATGAGCTCATAACTAAACTAAGTTTATCCCACAGAATGAATGTTCTTGTAAGAGAGACACCAGGACCCCATTTCTTTTCTCTCTCACCCCTTGCACACACTCAGAAGAAAGGTACGTGAAGATGATGTGGACGTCTATGCAGGAAAAGAACCCTCAACAGAAGAAGTTCAGTCCTGCAGGACCTTGACCTTGAAGGTCCAGCCTCCAGGTTTTTGAGAAATACATTTCTGTTGTTTAAACCACCCAGCTTATGTTATTTTGTGATGAAAGCCTCAGCAGACTGATACAATTACCACATGTTCAGAACCTTATAATATTTATTGTACATGCTATTTGAAACTGCACTGTTTCTTTTCTGATCACCCTGCTTTGTTGTTTGAATTTATTTTCTGAAGTTGAAAAAGAATAAACCATAATCATCTTTGGCCCAATTGAATACATATTTAATGAAAAAATACTCTTAAACTGTATCCAAAACCCATATGGAAACACATGTAGTTTTAAAGACTATTTCCAAAAGTAAAATAAACCAATACATGAAAAAGGCTAGGCTATCTAGCAAAGCCATCCCATAAAAATATGATCATAATATTCATATCAGAACATGGAAAACATTACAAAACAGAAAAAGGAAAGCCAACTACCATGTAATTATTACCACAATTCTTTTTCTTCTTGTTGTTTGTAAGCGCATCTTCTCAGTGTGCCCAGGAGAAGGAAGGTAAGACTCTTTTTGTTGTTGTTGTTGTTGCAGCAGTTTGACCAGGGCTGGGTTCAAACCTGCCACCCTCAGTATATGGGGCTGGCGCCCTATCCACTGAGCCACAGGTGCTGCCCAAGGTAAGACTCTTGATAACTGTACTATCTGCCTTCTTTGCAGGTGTATTCCTATTCCACAAAATAGTATCCTGAGTAGACTGGGCAGACTAAATGAATGTGTCTTTGAAAAAAACTGTCTCTATATTTTTATAAAAAGTGAGAATTCCAAGGACACTGATTTTGAGAGTGTATCAATTATAAAGTGTATTGCTTATAAAGATATATATAGTATGTACTTTTTTTACTGAGAAGTTATAGTACATTTAAGCAAGAAGATCAAAAATAAAACTATGATAATGGATACAAAACCCTGTGAGCAGCACATGCAAAATTCACAAGCAACTGTTGTGCAGAAATTATATGTATATCATCACTGAAAATAAAATGCAGATATTTCACATATAATAAGGAGAGAAAAGTAAGATTTGTTAGAATACGCATTTAAATCTTCCAAAGGAATTGAAATATAAATATTATAAGCATCAAACTCATCGAAATATTAATGTTTATGTAGGGGAGGTGCCAGTGGCTCAGTGGGTAAGGGCACGGCCCCATATACTGAGTGTGGTGGGTTCAAACCCAGCCCCAGTCAAACTGAAAAAATAAAAAAGAAAGAAAATGTAAGTTGAGTGTTGTACCTAAAATCTTTATGTTCAGAACATATGAAAAACATATTATGAAAATATAACCATTTTCAAACATTTTTATTTTATTTTACCAGAACACATATTGTGTATTACATGTATCAGGGACTGTGCCCGGTGCACATTATCTGTACTCAAAAGGCCACACACAGACACAGAAGACACATTAATAAATGCACAGTTTCATCATATTTCAAACAAACCGGAAAAGAATGTCCAGGTGTTATGAGAACAGATGTGAAGAGCATCTAACTTAATATTGTGGATGTGATATCTGAGTTCTTTTTTTTTTGCAATTAACATGTATTTTATTATTCTTCATTACATTATTTCCCCTCACCCCCAGTGGTAAGACAGAATCTATTCACAGAAAAGAATACAGAAAACACTAAGGCTCCTGGTAGAGGGAGAGAATTCTAGTGGGGAGAGAGAAGCTCTCTCCGTTTCTCTCCCAATCTTTCCCCATCTCCTCCTTTAGGCCTTTAGTCTCAGGGTATATATAGGTGTATGGGTTCCCTGGCCAGGAAACAAATGAATACAGTCCCTTTCGCCAGGGGCAAGGTGAATGAATGTATCAATGAATGGATACAGTCCATTCATGGAATTGAGGCCTAGGAAATTCACAAGAAATTGATCTAGGCATAGGAGATGGGGGTTCCACATTTAGTCCTAAGTGTGAAGTGAAGGAGACCCTAAGGCACAAGTGTCTCCTCAGCAGTTGTCTAGCCTTTTTGGCAATTGGAGCCTCCGGTGGAGGTTGGAGGTCACCCTCCCTGCCTGTCATCCAGCTCGCTGGCTCTTCAGCTGGCTGACACAACACCAACACTGCCAAGGAGGAGGTGGAAGATCTGCCAGCCCCGCTGAGCTGGTTAGGGCGCCAATTGTCCTGCATTAGTTCTCCCTCTCTGAGTAGAAACTCCAACTGCAGTTAGGGAAAAGGGGCGAAGACTCAATCTAACTGATTCTTGCTGAATCGGGCAGTGATAGAAGGGGACAGTTGGAGTTTCTCCAGAGGAGAGTGATACAGGGGTTCATGGACTGGAACCATCTTTATTGCGTGTGGCTTGATGACATTTCTGGAAAACATAAATCTGATTAGTATATTTACTAATAGGCAAAGGTAGAACAGTGTCAGGTCAGAAGCACTTATTCAATGAAGCCAAAAGAAAACCATATTAGGGTTTTCTTGCTGTTTCCCAAACAACAACTTCAAACTTTCTTTTGCCTCACAAGTGTAGGTAGTCTGTGGTTGGCTGTCTTCATTGCCTGCCAGTGTAGAAGATGGAGGGTTCCAGGACTTCACTCGTGAATGACGTATGCAGGAATCAACTCCTATAACTTTAACAGTAAAAGAAGACAAGATAACAGGAAAGGGGTCTTCCTAAGTTGGGGGTCAGGGAAGGTGAATTAGAGGGAAGAGTTTTGATCATGACTAGATCTCCAGGAGGGAAAAGTTCTTGTTTTAGTTAGTATGTCCCTCCCCAAACGGGGAGCAGGACTTTCAGGGACGATTAGGGAGGC
>CAUYON010077023.1:0-16189 GCA_963573935.1 Arctocebus calabarensis
TGTAGTCCCAGCTACTAGGGAGGCTGAGGCAAGAGAATCGCTTAAGCCCAAGAGCTGGAGGTTGCTGTGAGCAGTGTGACGCCACAGCACTCTAACCAGGGCGATAAAGTGAGACTCTGTCTCTACAAAAAAAAAAAAAAAGAAAAACTGCCCTTGACCAGATTAGAAGTAGTGCTAGAGAGGGAGACCAACATTGATCCAGAGTCGGGAATACAAAGTGGTTTCATAGCCCGGCGTTGTGGTGGACGCCTGTAGTCCCAGCTACTCAGGAGGCTGAGATAAGACAGTCGCCTAAGCCCAGGAGTTGGAGGTTGCTGTGAGCTGTGTGACGCCACGGCACTCTACCGAGGGCAATAAAGTGAGACTCTGTCTCTACAAAAAAGAATGGTTTCAATGTTTGTGGTTTTTCTCTAAATGTCCATAGTGAAAAGAGGAAGCCACAGTCTCCAGCTGGGCTGTTAGAACGTGTGGCTGTAGGAAATGGCCCCTGTGCAGACTAGCGGTCATCCAGGTGTTCTCATTTACTTGGCTTATTGAATCCTCAGTAACAGCCCCACTGAACAAATGGAAAGCTCAGGTGAAATAACTTAGCTCAAGATCACACAGTAACAAGGCTTACGAGCACAAAGGCCTACTGGACTCCAAAGCCCTCTCCCTCTGTAACCTTTATCTCCTTTACTATAGAGAAGCCCAAGTGATGGCTGCAAAGTAACTAATTCATTTAACACAGGACCCTGTTTCAAGCAAGTTCAAACTAAAAGAAGGAACAACCTAGAGCAGCACCTGTGGCTCAAAAGAGTAGGGCACCGGCCCCATATGCCAGAGGTGGCAGGTTCAAACCCAGCCCCAGCCAAAAGCTGCAAAAAAAAAAAAAAAAAAAAGGAACAACTAAGGAACTCTCAAAAGTAAGCTCCCTAGGCTTCTTATTTTACAACCATAGACACCGACCTCCAGACAGAACATTTCCTTCAGTGATACGTTCATGATGAAGTTACCCTGTTTAAAGAAGATACAAGCCAGGGCGGCACCGGGCCCCACGGTGGCAGGTTCAAACCCAGCCTCGGTAGAACTGCAGAACAAAATAGCCGGGCGTTGTGGCGGGCGCCTGTAGTTCCAGCTACTCGGGGGGCTGAGGCAAAAGAATCGCCTAAGCCCAGGAGTTGGAGGTTACTGTGAGCTGTGTGACGCTATGGCACTCTACTGAGGGCAATAAAGTGAGACTCTGTCTCTACAAAAATAAAAATAAAAAAAGAAGATGCCAGCATAAAAAAGAATAAAATGTTTAAGAATAAGTTTAACAATAGCTGGGTATTGTGGCGGGCACCTGCAGTCCCACCTACTTGTGAGGCTGAGGCTAGAGAATTACTTGAGCCCAAGAGTTAGAGGTTGCTGTGAGCTGTGATGCTGCGACACTACCAAGGGCGACATAGTGAGACTCTGTCTCCAAAATAAAAAAGAACACATTTAACAACAGAAATACAAAAAACTGATGCACTGAAAACCTTAAGACCAACGCTGTTGAGATTAAAGACCTAAATAGGCTTGGCACCTGTAGCTCAGTGGCTAGGGCACCCACCTCATACACCGGAGCTGGCAGGTTCAAATCCAGCCCAGGCCCGCCAAACAACAATGATGACTGCAACAAAAAAATTGCTGGGCGTTGTGATGGGCGCCTGTAGTTCCAGCTACTTGGGAGGCTGAAGCAAGAGACTTGCTGATGCCCAAGAGTTTGAGGTGCTATGAGCTGTGACACCACAGCGCTCTACTGATGGCGACATAGTAGCACTCTACTGAGAGCGACATAGTGAGACTCTTATCTCAAAAAAAAATAAAAGGGGGATGTGGCGCCTGTGGCTAATTGAGTAGGGTACCGGCCCCATATATCAAAGGTGGCGGGTTCAAACCCAGACCCGGCCGAACAGCCGGCGTTGTAGCGGGCGCCTGTGGTCCCAGCTACTTGGGAGGCAGAGGCAAGAGAATCGCCTACGCCCAGGAGTTGGAGTTTGCTGTGAGCTGTGTGATACTACAGCACTCTACCGAGGGCAATAAAGTGAGACTCTGTCTCTACAAATAAAAAAATACCTAAATAAATGGAAAGACATTGGTGTTCATGGATTGGCAAACCTAACTATTATTGTTCTGAGTCACTCTGTCACCTTAGTAGAGTGCCGTAGCATAACTTACACTCACCTCAAACTCCTGGGCTCAAGTGATCCATCCTCATGCCTCATGCACCCAAGTAGCAGGGACTACAGGTGCTCGCCATAACACCTGCCTGGTTTTCTATTTTTAGTAGAGATGGGGTGTCAATCTTACTCAGGCTGGTCTTGAACTTCTGAGCTCAAGTGATCCACCTGCCTCAGCCTCCCAGAGTGCTAGGATTGCCTGGCCAAACCTAACATTGTTAACAAAACAATACTCCTGAATTGATCCATAGATTCAATGCACTCCCTATCAAAATATCTGCTGGCTTTTTCTTTTTTGTAAAAATTGACAGGCTGACCCTAAAATGCGTATGCTAAAACGACCTTGAAAAAAAAAAAGGACAAATTTGAAAGACTCCTGTGGTCCCAGCTGCTTGGGAGGCTGAGGCAAGAGAATCGCCGGAGCCTAGGAGTTGGAGGTTGCTGTGAGCTATGTGATGCCATGGCACTCTACTGAGGGCAATAAAGTGAGACTCTGTCTCTACAAAAAAAATAAATAAAAATAAAATAAAACTTTATGAAGCTACAGTAGCCAAGACTCCCGTACTGGCATAAGGACAGATATTTAGATCCATAGAATGGAATTGGTGGTCCAGAAATAAACCCATATATTTACGGTCAAATGATTGTTGATCAGTTTGCCAAGGGAGAGAGATAATAGTCTTTTCTTCAATATATAGTGCTGAGACAACTTCATATCCACATTCAAAAGGACAAAGTTGGAACTTTGCATCCCATCAAGCACAAAAATTAATTCAAAGTGGATCATAGGCCTAAATGAAAGAGATAAATATAAAAATCACAGAAGAAAACATAGGTACATACATGTAAATCTTGATGAGGGTGGCACCTGTGGCTCAGCAAGTAGGGTGCCGACCCCATATACCGAGGGTGGTGGGTTCAAACCCAGCCCCGGCTGAACTGCAAAATGAAAACATAGCTGGGCGTTGTGGTGGGCGCCTGTAGTCCCAGCTACTCGGGAGGCTGAGGCAAGAGAATCACCTAAGCCCTGGAGCTGGAGGTTGATGTTACCTTTGTGATGCCACGGCACCCTACCGAGGGCAATAAATTTATACTATATCTCTACAATATAAAAAAAAAAAAAAAGAAATTTTTTGCATTAAAGGTCATGCTCAGGCTGGACACAGTGGCTCACGCCTGTTATCCTAGCACTCTGGAAGGCCAAGGCAGGTGAATCACTTGAACTCAGGCATTTGAGATGTTGTCTTTAACCAGCCTGGTGTTGTGGGGGGCGCGTATAGTCCTAGCTACTTGGGCGGCTTAGGCAAGAGGATCACTTGAATCCAAGAGTTTGAGGTTGCTGTGAGCTATGATGCCATGCCACTTTACCAAGGGTGACAAAGTGAGTCTCTGCCTCAAAAAATATATAAGTAGATAAAATAAGTAAATAAATGTCACATTCAACAAAGTAAAAAGATGACTGGGATGGTGGCTCATACCACCACACCCACCTATTTTTTATATTCTTTTAATAGCAAGAGTCTCGCCTTGTTGTCCAGCCTGGGAACTCTTGAGTCCAAGAGATCCTCCCAAGTCACTCTCCAAAGTGCTGAAATAACACACAGGAGCCTGAGCAGATTTGAAAAGACATCTCTCCAAAGAAGATATAATTTGGTCATATTTCAGACAATGAAATTTAAGTCAAAATTATAGTGAGATATCATTTCACAACCACCAGGATGACACTACATAAAATAAGGAGCTCTTTAAAGACTAACATCTTATCTTAATCATTTTTGTACCCATAGGCATCAGCACTCTGGCACTAAATGTTTGTGAACAGATGGATGGATGGCTGACTCCCCATAAAAAGGTATTGTGTATATGGAAGGCTCTGAAGGGTGATCATGACAACAGAGGCTTTTGTTCAACATTCTATGCATCAGACACGAACAGATCAGGGTTAGAGGGCTTGTTGGGAGTACCAGATGTGTAAATTAAAAATAACAGCATTCTGGCTTGGAGCCTGTGGCTCAACGGGCTAAGGTGCCAGCCACGTACACCTGAGCTGGCGGGTTCGAATCCAGCCCAGACCCGCCAGACAACAATGACAGCTGCAATCAAAAAATGGCCAGGAGTTGTGGTGGGCGCCTGTGGTCCCAGCTACTTGGGAGGCAGAGGCAGAAGACTTGCTTGAGCCCAGGAATTGGAGGTTGCTGTGAGCTGTGATGCCACATTACTCTATCCAGGGTGATAGCTTGAGGCTCTATCTCAAAAAAAAATAAAAAATAAAAAAAATAAAAATAAAATCCAGCCCGGGCCTGCCAAACAACAATGATGGCTGCAACCAAAAATGGCCGGGCATTGTGGCGGGCGCCTGTAGTCCCAGCTACTTGGGAGGCAGAGGCAGGAGACTCGCTTGAGCCCAGGAATTGATTTGAGGTTGCTGTGAGCTGTGATGCTACGGCACTCTATCCAGGGTGACAGCTTGAGGCTCTGTCTCAAAAAAATAAAAAAATAAAAAACCAGCATTCTGTGCGGCACCTGTGGCTCAGCGAGTAGGACGCCAGCCCCATATACCCAGGGTGGTGGGTTCAAACCCAGCCCTGGCCAAACTGCAAAACAAAAAAATAGCCAGGCATTATGGCAGGCGCCTGAAGTCCCAGCAACTCAGGAGGCTGAGGCAAGAGAAGCACCTAAGCCCAGGTGCTGGAGATTGCTGTGAGCTGTGTGATGCCACGGCACTCTACTAAGGGCCATAGAATGAGACTCTGTCTCTACAAAAAAAATAAAATAAAAAATAACAGCATTCTGAGGCAGGTGGATTGCCTGAACTCAGGAGTTTACTACCCTTAGCAAGAGTGAGACCTCTATCTCTAAAACAGCCAGATGTTGTGGCGGGCACCTGCAGTCTCAGCTACTGGGCAAACTGAGACAAGAAGATTTTTTGAGCCCAGTAGTTTTAGGTTACCATGAGCTGAGACGCCCTGGCGTTCAGAGTGACTAAGTGAGACTCTATCTTAAAATAAAAAAAAAAAGAAATGGGGCAGCACCTGTAGCTCAAAGGAGTAGGGCGCCGGCCCCATATACTGGAGGTGGCGGGTTCAAACCCAGCCCCAGTCAAAAATTGCCAAAAAAAAAAAAAAAAAGAAAGAAAAGAAAAGAAAAAGAAAAATCAACATTGCCCCTTGATTTTGTTTGGAAAAGTCAGGGAAAGTTTCCTGGCAGAGTAGATGCTTAAACTGAGTCTTGAAGGAACAGAGTAAGTTCCTAGCAGGCAAGGGCAGGAAGAAGAACCTAGGCAGAGGGGGCAGCATGTACGCAAAGACACCGGGAGGACAGATCCCCTATCCAAAAACCTGCAGCCAGCTCTGAACAGCTCCCATGCAGTGAACATGCTAGTTGAGAGTGGCCTGCAGGATCTGGGGGGAGACAACTTCCAAAGCACACAAGGTCTTTACTGGGTAATTGATGAGGAATCAACAGGGGTTTTATTTATTTGAGACGGGACTCACCCTGTCACCTGGGCAGTGGCCTCATCTTAGCTCTCTGCAACCTCAAACTCCTGGACTCAAGTGATCCTCCTGTCTCACCCTCCCACATAGCTGGGACTACAAGCATGCAATACAATGCATGCCCTGCTGATTTTTCCATTTTTTGTAGCCTGAGGTCCCACTCAGGCTGGTCTTAAACTCCTAAGCTTGAGGGGTCCTCCCACTTCAGCCTATCCAAAGTGCTAGGATAACAGGTGTGAAACCACCTCACCTGGCCCACAGTTATATTTTTTAATTTTTTTACTTTTAATTTTATTGCTAATTATTTATTTCTTGAAACAGAGTCTCACTATGTTGCCCTCCGCAGAGTGCCATGGCATCATAGATCACAACAACCTCCAACTCCTGGGCTCAAGTAATCCTCTCGCCTCAGCCTCTTGAGGAGCTGGGACTACAGGTGCCTGCCACATAATCCAGCTATTTTTAGAGATGGGCTTTCACTCTTGCTCAGGCTGGTCTTAAACTCTCTGAGCTCAGGCAATCCATCCACCTCAGCCTCCCAGAGTGCTAGGATTACACGGATGGTCACTGGGCCAGCTGAGCTTTTCTTTTTAAATGTTTGCTAAGCCGGGCTTTGTGGCAGGTGCCTGTAATTCCAGCTACTTGGAAGGCTGAGGAAAGAGAATCACTTGAGGTTGCTGTAAACTGTAATGCCATAGCACTCTACCAAGGGTGACATAATAAGACTCTGTCTCAAATAAAAATAAATAAATAAAAGTTTGCTAATTGATTTCAAGGTGAGCTGCTGAAATGTGCAAAAGGCATGGCGGATTATCATGAGTTTTTGTGTGTATGTGTGTGCAGTTTTTGGCTGGGGCCGGGTTTGAACCCACTACCTCCTATATATGCAGCCAGCACCCTACTCCTTTGAGCCACAGGCACCGCCTTATCATGAAAAAATTTTTTTTTTTCGTAGAAAAGGAAGAGTGCCGTGGCATCACACTGCTCACAGCAACCTCCAACTCCTGGGCTTAACGGATTCTCTTGCCTCAGTCTCCCAAGTAGCTGGGACTATAGGTGCCCACCACAACACCCGGCTATATCATGAGAATTTTTAAAAGTATCCAAAATCACGAGATACAAGTAGGTGTTTGTTAAGTATTTGTTGACTCTCAACTTGCATCAACAATGTGAAAAGCCTATGTTTTTCTGGCATCTACAGAGCTAGTTTACTTAACTTCCTGAGTTTCAGTCTCTTCCTTTCTATTTTTTTATTATTTATTTATTTTTATTTATTTATTTTTTTTTGAGACAGAGCCTCAAGCTGTCACCCTGGATAGAGTGCTGTGGCATCACAGCTCACAGCAACCTCCAATTCCTAGGCTCAAGCGAGTCTCCTGCCTCCGCCTCCCAAGTAGCTGGGACTACAGGCGCCCGCCACAACATCGGGTCATTTTTTTTTTTTTTTTTTTTTTTTGGTTGCAGCCATCATTGTTGTTTGGCGGGCTGGGGCTGGATTCCAATCCGCCAGCTCAGGTGTACTTGGCTGGCACCTTAGCCCATTGAGCCACAGGCACCGAGCCTATTTATTTATTTTTAGAGACAGAGTCTTACTTTGTTGCCCTCGGTAGAGTGCATGACATCACAGCTCACAGCCACCTCTACTCCTGGGCTTAGGTGATTCTCTTGCCTCAGCCTCCTGAGTAGCTGGGAGTATAGGCACCCGCCACAATGCCCAGCTATGTTTTTTGCAGTTTGACCAGAGTCAGGTTCAAGCCTGCCACCCTCAGTATATGGGGCTGGCGCCCTACTTACTGAGCCACGGGCACCACCTGCTCTCTTCCTTTCTAAAAAGGATAAGAACTCCTGCCTTTTAAGTTCGTAATGAGGATAAAGAAGGCAAGAGTATAATGAAAACATCTATCCCACCTGGCACAAATCAGACATCATGGTGACAGCTCGTTTCTCTTCCCTTTCACAGTCCTGTAGGGACTGGAAAATTAAAAAAAGCAGATCTTGGTATATTTGTCAGTGTTTGTGGTGACAGACTGCCACCTGTGTAGATCTCTCCGCATGTATTAATAACATTCCTCAAAAATGGTCCTTTGATAAGCACCTGTCAATTAACTTTATATATCCAGAAAGGACATCACCAAATCAACTGCCATTACTTTATAAATAAACAGTTCTGGTTCTTTTAACTGATACTTCAAAATCCCTACTTACTTTTCTCATGTTCCTTCAATAATTTGCTAGGAGGTAGACCTGTTAATAGGAAGGACAAAAAGTTATTATCACCAATACCCTCAAAACAAGTGTCACTCAGAAAACCCAAAACACTCAGTTGGAATTTTCAGAATTCATTTAACCCCATCCAACTATCCCTGTTTTGACTCTGACTAAAGGACTCCACGGTTGGTTTAGTCTAAACCCATAAGAAACACTTTAAAAAGAATCATTTAAAGCCTTGACGCCCATAACACAGTGGTTGCGGCGCCAACCACATGCACTGAGGGTGGAAAGTTCGAAACTGGCCCAGGCCAGCTAAACAACTGCAACAAAGAAATAGCCAGGTGCTGTGGCAGGCACCTGTAGTCCCAGCTACTTGGGAGGCTGCGACGGGAGAATCGCTTAAGCCCAAGAGTTTGAGATTACTGTGAGCTGTGAGGCCACGGTACTCTGCCCAGGGCAACATAGTGAGACTCTGTCTCAACAATAACAGAAAAAACAAACAAACAAATAAAAAGAATCATGGGCAGCGCCTAGGGCTCAAAAGAGTGGGACACCGGCCCCATATGCTGGAGGTGGCAGGTTCAAACCCAGCCCCAGCCAAAAACTGCAAAAAAAAAAAAAAAAAGAATCATTAAAAGTGTTATGCCATGGTGGTGTGCGTTGCTGAGCTACAGTTGTTTGTAGTTGGGAAGGAGCGTGCAGGATCACTGGATCTGTGAAACTAGGAGCAGAGAGCTCAGATGATGAAATCACAGCCATGTTTCAGTTGGGAGCTTTATGCTCATCCAAGGCAATTTGGGATCCAACACATCTGATTTACTCTACAGTGAGGCTCTGTCACTGCTCCCCGATCTAGCAGACTTCTCATGGACACAATTCCCTCTTCCATAAAAGGCAGCAAATAAAAGCTCTCATGTGGTGAGTTCATTGTTGGGAATTATCTATGACATCGTAATTGAAAGGGCTTTACAAACTGCAAAGCACTACCTACATACTAGTTACGAGGTGTGTAGGTCCCGCCACTTACACGGAGGAAAATTTTGACCCCTAAAGATAAAACGTCCTCTCAAGACCTTGGCAGCTACTGAGGGGCTCAGTTAGGTCCACCCATCAAACTGCCCAATTTTCAAAGCCTGGTTCAAGTACCCTTTTCCCTCAGGTTAACACGTTGGGCCAAAGGCTAACGTCCCAGGTTCGTCTCGCACCTCTGCCTCTTAATTATTACACACTCCCAGGAGAGAAGCCTCGGACGCCACCAGGGGAATGGAGAGATGGTAACCGCACCTGGCCGGCGGAGGCGCTTAATAATGGCAGTTATCCTCTGCCAGCCCAGTTACCTGTCACTCCCTCTCCTGTTTTGTCCCGCACCGTGGTTGCAATCCTGCCCAGGGGAACTTGAGGGTTCGCTCAGTGCCAGGCGTTGTGCTAACTGCTCTGGCCGAGCGCAGTCCCCTCACCTAGGCGTGACCACTACACAGGAGGGTCTCGCACCCCCACGGCGGGAGTCCCAACTCTACCAGCCCGCAGCTCAGCAGCCCACCAGGGACTCGTTGTCCCCTGCGTCCCCAGCGCCTCCCTCCTCCACGGCCGTCACTGACCCCCCAGGCTGGACCTAGCTGTCCAGCAGTCCGGGCGAGCCCGCGCCGCACTCCTCCGGCTCTTGCTGGGCTCGCACCGGCAGGGCGCCACGCCTGCCGCGTGTCAGGGTGAGCCGCGGAGGCGGGGTGGCCGGCGGTTGGCGCTGGGGTCCCACGCGCGCCGGCCTGGCCACGTGACAGGCCCCGCCCGGGCCGGGAGGCTGCCACCCCTTGGCCGCTTGTCCCGTCGCCAGCACTCCCACGCGAGCGCTAGGTGGCTCTGTGCGGCATGGAAGGCAGCTTCCCGCTATCAGCCCATTTCGCAGAGGCAGCGCACTGAGGCCTGGACAGAGGCGCGGGGCAGGCTGCGCCCAAGCTGGCAGTTCCGGGCGGCCAGTTGTCTGCGCTGCTGGATCCGGTTGGAATGGCAGCTCCATGAGGGCAGGGACTGTGCAGTCTTGGCGTTCGCTGTTGTAACCACGATGCCCGAGCACAGTGGGCACGCAGTAGATTATCTGAATGAATAACTCTCAACGTCGACTTGGGTCACCTCGCCCCCTCCCCAGAGGTCTTATTAAACAATTGGAGAGAGGCCAGACAGAAGCAGGTAATGAGGGAAAGAGACTCTGGCCTGAGCAAAATTGATACAAGCAAGTTAGTCAACCCACTGTATTTTAAAAACATTGCTGGGTGTAGTATAGACTAGGATAGGAGGGGAGCCCAGCTAGGAGGCTTGGTGGGATTCAGAGTTGGGATGATGGTGATCTGGATTTAAATGGTGGCAGTAGGGAGAGAAAGAAGTGGAAATGCCTGAGGCAGATTTGGGAAAGTTAAAGGAGTTTGTTGATGGATTGAACAGTGAGGCACAGGGAGAAATGAGGAAGGTTCCTCATGATCATTAGTGCTGGGTACTGAGTGTGGGAACTACCAGAGAAATAGGTGTGGGGCAGCACCTGTGGCTCAAAGTAGGGCACCAGCCCCATATACCGGAGGTGGTGGGTTCAAACCCAGCCCCAGCCAAAAAAAAAAAAAATAGGTTTGGGGAAGTATTCTGTGTAGGGGTTATAATCCAATGTCAAGTTGTCACCTAGACAAATGGATTCATGAGTCTGGAGCTCAGAGGACAAACAGGCTGGAGACGTGAATTTGGGGCATATAAATACATTTACAGCACTAAGAATGAAAGACATCACTTAAGGTGAAAAATAAAGAGAAAAGAAGAGAGCCCAGGACAGAGACCTGGAGAACTCCAATACATCAAGTTCAAGTGGAGGAGGACCCACCAGCCTATAAGGAGAAAGGAATGGCCAGAGAGATAGGAGAGGAACCAAGAAGAATCCAAGAAAGGACAATATCTCAAGGAAGATGGAACTGTCAGTTAAGTAAAATGCTGCTGAGAGAAGAGAAGCCGCAAGGTCCAATATCAGAGAAGCTATAGTACACTTGACCAAAGCAGTTTCAGTAGAATGTGGGGAAAGATGAAGAAGGGAGGAGGGCAACAGTGGAGGCAGTTTGTGTAGACAAGAAGTTGGGGGGTGGGAGGTGCCTGTGGCTCCGTGAGTATGGCACCGGCCCCATATGCTGAGGGTTCAAACCCGACCCCGGCCAAACTGCAACAAAAAATAGCCGGTTGTGGCGGGTGCCTTGTGGTCCCAGCTACTCAGGAGGCTGAGGCAAGAGAATCACCTAAGCCCAAGAGCTGGAGGTTGCTGTGAGCTGTGATGCCACAGCCCTGTACAGAGGGCGACAAGTTAGACTCTGTCTCTAAAAAAAAAAAAAAAAAAAAAAAGTTGTGGGGTGACATAACACCATAGCAGGGGGATAGAGGAGGTAAGTTCAAGAGATTTATTCTCATAGCAAAGAGACAGAACATGTTCGTGTGGCTACTGGGAATGACCCAGGAGAGAACAAGTGATCAGCGATCAGAGAGAGGGACAGTGACTCAGAGAGAGAACCTGAAAAGCGAGGAATGTATGATGTCCATGTGTACCTTCAAGGTAGCATGAGACCCAGGCCCAGGAGCTCCAAAGCAGAAGGTACAGCCGCACTGTTCCGGGGTGGCCAGTGTTGCTTAGCAACCTGTGTTTAATAAGATGTTTCAACTGAATTCCTAATTAACGGCCGTTTCAACTTCAGCTAACCGCTCCTGCTCCTGGTTGCTGTCACCAGAGTTCCCACTCTGCTTCTTCCCCCACCCAAAGTCTTTCCCTGCTATGAAACTGACAGCTCAGGTTTCTACTTCCTTGTGCTGTTGGCAATACTCTGCTGAGATGCAAAACCTAATACGTCACAGAGAAGATGGATTTAGGGACTGTCACCCAATCTTAAAGGGACAATGCCAACAATTTCAGGACTCAGATCTCCAGTTCAAGTCTCTCCTCTGAGCTCCAATAGCTGTTTTGCCCTCTTTTCCACTGTCTCGCAGGCACCTGTGACTAAGCAGAACTCCTCATTCGCTCGGTTCAGCCACTCAGATTCATTCGTTCCCTTGACAGTATTCACCATTACTGAAAAAGGCACCACTGTCCACTCATCATTCTGGATTCCTTCCTCTTGCAAACTCTCCCCATACAATTAGCTCCTGCTTCCCATATAATTCACAAATACTTGCACTTTTCTGTATATCCTCTGCCTCTAAGCCACCATCATCATTCACTTGGATCATTACAAGAAATTTGTAACTGGTCTCCCTGCTCCCATCTCTTTTTTTTTGAGACAGAGTCTCACTAAGTCGCCCTTGGTAGAGTATTATGGCATCACAGCTCACAGCAACCTCAAACTCTTGGGCTTAAGCGATTCTCTTGCCTTAGCCTCCATGGGACTACAGGCGCCGCCACAACACCGAGCTTTTTTTTTTCTTTTTGTAGAGACAAGTCTCACTTTATCGCCCTGGGTAGAGTGCCATGGCATTACCCAGCTCACAGCAACTCCTGGGCTTAAGGGAGTCTCTTGCCTCAGCCTCCCGAGTAGCTGGGACTACAGGCATTCGCCACAACGCCTGGCCATTTTTCTGTTTTGCAGTTTGGCCAAGGTTTGAACCCGCCACCTTTGGTGTATGGGGCTGGCGCCCTACTTGATAAGTCACAGGTGCTGCCCCACCCAGCTATTTTTTGGTTGTAGTTATTGTTGTTTAGAAGGCACGGCTGGGCTGAAACCTAACACCTTCGGTGTATCTGGCTGACGTCCTACTCACTGAGCTACAGGCGCTTTTTTTTTTTTCTTTTGTAGCCACAACACCTGCCTATTTTTAGAGACAGGGTCTCACTCTCCCTCAGGTTGGTCTCCAACCCGCGAGCTCAGGCAATCCACCCACCTCGGCCTCCCTGAGTGCTGGAAGCGTAAGCCCTCCCTGCCTCTCTTGACCCACCTCCAACCCATTCTCCACATAGCAGCCAGAGAATGATCTTTTAATACATATACCAAATCAATGCATTCCCGTTTAAAAACCTCCAAAAGTTCCCTAATACATTCTCCTGTTCACTGAACCTATTCTCTACTTCATTCCCTAAATTCTGAGCCTCTGCCTGAAACCCTGTTCCCCAACACCCTTTTATCCTAAATGGCTTCTCCTTCTGCAAGTCTATGTGTTTCCCCATTCTCTCTCCAAGAATTCCCTTCCCCATTCTCAATTACCGCAGCGTGCCAGATTCCTTCTCACTTTTTTGTTGATTAAGTCCTCCTTGTATCCCTGCAGGAGGCAGTAAACTCCTTGAGGACAGAAATGGTCTCATGTATTTCTCCAGAGTCCAGGATATCACGTGGATGAATAAGATAATTTGTCACTAGCAGATTTTCTGCCTATGAAATTCATGGTTGTGCTTTGAAACTATTAATCAAAGATCAAAGAACTTATAAAAGTTATTATTCTTGGCTGCTTGCTGCCATCCTAGTGTCTATTTATTTACTTTTAAAAATGATTTTTTGGGCTCAGTGCCTGTGGCTCAACGGGCTAAGGTGCCAGCCACATACACCTGAGCTGGTGGGTTCGAATCCAGTCCCGGGCCCGCCAAACAACAATGTTGGCTGCAACCAAAAAACAGCCGGGCGTTGTGGTGGGGGGCTATAGTCCCAGCTACTTGGGAGGTGGAGGCAGGAGACTCGCTTGAGCCCAGGAATTGGAGGTTACTGTGAGCTGTCATGTCACAGCTTGAGGCTATGCCTCAAAAATAAAAATAAAAATAAAAGTAAAAATGATTTTTGGAGGCCAGGCATGGTGGCTCACACCTATAATCCTAGCATTCTGGGAGGCTGAGGCAAGTGGATTGCTTGAGCTCAGGAGTTCAAAACCAGCCTGACCAAGAGCAAGACTCCGTGGGCATCTGTAGTCCCAGCTATTTGGGAGGCTGAGCCAAGAGGATCACCTGAGCTCAAGAGTTGGAGGTTGCTGTCAGCTATTATGGCATTGCACTCTACCAAGGGCGACAAAGTAACACTGTCTCTCAAAAAAAAAAATTTGGGGGAGGCAGAGTCTTGCTCTGTTGCCTCAGCTAGAATGCAGTGGTATCATCATAGCTCATTACAGCCTCAAACTGGTGGGTGATCCTCCCATATTAGCTTCCCACAGTGCTAGGATTATAGGTATGAGCCATCAGGATCAGCTAACCTTAGTGTTAATAGGATGATAATAAGTACCATTTACTGTGCCCCATTTTATGGATTAAGACCTAAACCCCATCTATGTATCATGCTTGATGTAAAATCTTAAGTTATTCATTATACTCTGAAATCATAAAAAATTTTCAAATTGAATGAGATCAACTTAATCCAGCTTGTTTAATGAGGAAGGTGGGGCCCAGAGAAGAAAGCCTTCTTGTGGAGGAACTGAGCCTGAAACCCCGTTGGTGGTAAAAATAAATAAAACAAAACCTAGGCTTGGCGCCTGTGGCTCAAGCAGCTAAGGCGTCAGCCACGTACACCTGAGCTGGTGGGTTTGAATCTAGCCCCAGCCCGCCTAACAACACTGACGGCTGCAACCAAAAAATAGCTGGGTATTGTGGCGGGCGCCTGTAGTCCCAGCTACTTGGGAGGCAGAGGCAAGAGACTCGCTTGAGCCCAGGAATTGGAGGTTGCTGTGAGCTGTGATGCCATGGCAATCTACCCAGGGCGACAGCTTGAGGTTCTGTCTCAAAAAAAAAAGAAAAAGAAAAAAAAAAGAACAAGAACAGTCAACACAAGTCTTGCCAGGGCCAGCGCCCCTGGAATTTCCCCGACGCTGTGGTAACGCCCCTCCCCTCACCTAGGGGAGAACTACAAGTCCCACAATCGCCAGCGGCTTCTCCGCTCCCAGAGGGTGGAGGGGGCAGGTGGGCGCGGAACCTGCTTTTCCTTTTCCTGCAGTGTGATTGGTCCATGGCGCAGGGAGGCGGCCAATGAGCGCGCGCCGTAGAGTAGCGAGGCCAATATGGCTTCCAGTACCTGGTGACGGTTGGAGGAACTGAGTTAGGGTTCATGGAGAAGCCTCGGGGTATTGAGGTGAGAGGGAGAGAATTTAGCTCGACTGGGAAAAGGAACCCCAGAGCGGCCGCAGGGTCGCTCGGTGGACCCTTCTTTAGAGATTTTAGCGACGGGTGGAGGGTGGAAGGATGGATAAACTTGAGAAACTTAATCTGAGCGAGGGCTAGAAGCGATTTGCTCCCCTACTGTTGGGGCCCACGTTTGGCGAAGGGTTCAGGAAGGAACACCCTCCCAGTCTTGGGGAAAGGGAACCGGGTTCAGAATCTGAGCGCTCCTGAGTTTTCTTTGTCTTCCTTGTCTCGTGGTCGGGTTCTTTAAGGCTTGGGAGACCTGTCACATTAGGGAAATGAAGGGAGATTAGAGTTTAGTGAACATTACACCGTGCCTGGGACGTTCACGTGCAGCATACCAGCAATTCTGTGTTATTGTTTCATCTTTATGGTTAAAGCAACTGAGGCCTAGAGAGGTAGTGCAAGTTAACAGCTGGAAAGTGAAGACTGTGACCACTACTTCTGTCAGCCTCTAAAACCTACTCACCCTTTAATGATTTGACTTCTGGGCAACTTATATCTACTTTTTTGTTTGTAGAGATAGGGCTTCACTGTGTTGCCCAGGCTGGAGTGCAGAGTCTAATCACCGGCGCTATCTTAGCTCACTGGAGCCTCCAACTTCTGGGCTCAAGGGATCCTCCCATCTCGGTCTCCCTAGGAACTGGTACTACAGGTGCCCAGCACCTAGCCCAGAAAGGGCACCTTAGATTTGAACTTGATTTCCTTTCTAGCATATTTGCATGTGTATTTACAAATAAAGTGGAACCACTCAAGAACTTTACAAGAGTAAAGGAAAAGAATATTATGTAGAATAACACACTTTTAGAGCTGGTCCTAACTGCTGGAAATAGAACAAGCCTTTGTGTATCTTAGGGAAACGTCCTAACAATCCTCTAAAGAAGGTTGTTTATTTGTTTATTTATTTTTATTAAATCATAGCTGTGTACATTAATGCAATCATGGGCTACAATGTGCTGGTTTCATATACAATCTGAAGTATTTTCTTTTTCTTTTTCTTTTTTTTTTTTTTTTTTGAGACAGAGCCTCAAGCTGTCACCCTGGATAGAGTGCTGTGGCATCACAGCTCACAGCAACCTCCAGTTCCCGGGCTCCAGAGAGTCTCCTGCCTCTGCCTCCCAAGTAGCTGGGACTACAGGCGCCCGCCACAACGCCTGGCCATTTTTTGGTTGCAGCCGTCATTGTTGTTTGGTGGGCCC
>CAUYON010077026.1:0-10256 GCA_963573935.1 Arctocebus calabarensis
AGCTTTCATTAGTATTTGTGTATTTACTGCATGGCTAAAGATAATTCTTATTTTTCCAGTGTATGACAGAAAAGAACAAAGGATGAACACTGCTAAGGTGATGAAAATGTTCTGGAAATAAATTGTGGTGACAAGTCACACAACTCTAAATATATTAAAAAACACAGCTGTACACTTTAAATGGGTAAATTATATGGTAAACTGTTATAAAAAAGTAACATATAAATCTTATACAACAAAATTAGTTTGGCAGTGCCTGTAGCTCAGTGGGTAGGGCTTCAGCCACATACACCGAAGGTGGTAGGTTCGAACCCGGCCCAGACCAGCTAAAACAAAGGCAAGTGCAACAAAAAATAAAAATAAATAAAAAACAAAATTAGTTAGATTTTATAATCTTCACCAATATTGCGAACCTATATACTTAATCCAATCATGTTGCTGCTAGTAAAATGATCATGCTGGCCCAGTTCTGAAATTATAGTCACATAAAATGAATATATCAAGCATAAATTACCTTATACCTCACATCTTCATGCATCCTGGCATTCTCTAGGGTATGCTGATCTTGCCACTGTTTTGGGGAACTTAGATAAATTTAATAAACTCTCAGAAAACCTCTGAGAGATCTTGTATTTCAACTGAGTATAAATGGTAGAGAAGGAAAGATGTCTCTCTCCACAGGCAGGCATGGGATTCAGTTCCATCCTACTTTATAAATTTAGATTATTTTCCTACTGCTTAAATTTCATTTAATATTTAAGAACAAGTGAACAGGGGGCAGCCCCTGAGGCTCAAAGGAGTAGGGCACCAGCCCTATATGTCAGAGGTGGTGGGTTTAAACTCAGCCCCGGCCAAAATCGGTGAAAAAAAAAAAAAAAAAGATCTAAATCCCAAACCAATTAAAAAAAAAAAGAAAAAGAATAAGTAAACAAGACTTTTCGTTTTGTTTTGTTTTTGAGATAGAGTCTCACTGCCCTTGGTAGAGTGCTGTGGTTTCATCATAGCTCACAGTAACCTAAAACTCTTAGGCTCCAGTGATCCTCTTGCCTCAGCCTCCCGAGTCACTGGGGCTACAGGTGCCTGCCACAACAATGCCCAGCTATTTTTAGAGATCAGGTCTCGCTCTTGCTCTTGCTCAGCCTGGTCTTGAACTCCTAAGCTCATGCAATCCACCCATCTTGGCCTCCCAGAGTACTAGGATTACAGGTATAAGCCATCAAACCTGGCCCAAGACTGCTGATAAGTGATCAAATTTATAATAAATAAAATTAATGCAAGGATTTGTACAGAGTTTCTACCACTAAGAATATATCTTATCTTAATAATTTTCTAATGATCTACCATAAAAATACCC
Source organism: Arctocebus calabarensis (assembly GCA_963573935.1). Classification (NCBI taxonomy): domain Eukaryota; kingdom Metazoa; phylum Chordata; class Mammalia; order Primates; family Lorisidae; genus Arctocebus; species Arctocebus calabarensis. The sequence continues at coordinate 1,355 of CAUYON010077026.1, forward strand.
ACCTGTGTAATGAAGATGCAGAGGATGTCCTACATACAACATATCAATTTGAGGTGGGTGTTTTACTTTTATTAAGCGAGTATGAGTTTCCAAAGAAGGTATGATACAGAAACTTGAACTTGAGCTTTTTTTACAGTCTTTATTGGTTCTACAAACTTGGGTGGCTTCAACCGCTTTCCGGGCAGGTAGACATGTATACTATAAATAAAATATTTGTCAATATTAAAAATGATTTATTAGCAAGAAAAATCCAAGTTATACTCCTTCAACATTTTTCATGGCATCTAGCATATTAGGAACGAAGTTCATATAAAACAAATGCCATTTATGTATATGTACTATAAAGTAGATTCAAGTATCCCACTTTGGCCAAATAAAATATTACCGCAATAAATCTTTAAAGATTCTCAGATGCAATGTGACATCTGAAATGCAGAGATTTTAATAAAACAATACAAAGTAAATAGAGAAAACGGGGCAAATTGTCATAGATTCCATTTTGGCTTTAGATACTTAGTTTGTAGTAATTATATCAGACAAGAAAGACTGCCTCAGGGACAACTTACCAAACGCTTATTAAAATTATTTCTGTAGGAAAAGCACAGATCCGTGAGGCTGTGATTGTTACAGCATTCGGTAGAACCATCTAGCCGTTTGTATGCTAAAGAGAAATACAGTGTTTATTAGAATCGAATCGTAACAGTCAAGTTGAGAGTCAATGTCATTCACAATAGGTACAAAGAAAATAAAATACCTAGGAGTGCAGTAACCAAGGAAGTGAAAGATCTCTACAAAGGAAACTATGAAACAGTGAGGGAAGAAATTGCAGACTACACAACAAACAAAAGGAAAACCATATGCTCATGGATTAGTAGAATCAAAATTATTAAAATGTCTATACTACCCAAAGTGACTTACAGATTTGACACAACCCCCCATCAAAATACCAACGTTATATTTCACAGATCCAGAAAAAAAAATTTACATTTCATTTGGAACCAGAGAAGAACTCAAATATAGCCAAAGCAATTTTAAGAAAAAAGAACAAATCTGGAGGCATCACATTATCAGACTTCTAACTATACTACAAGGATATAGTAACCAAAACAGCATTTGGCACAAAAATAGAGACACAGACCAATGGAACAGAGACCTCAGATACAAAACCATCCACATACACAGCAGACAACAATATGCACTGAGGAAAAGAACGTCTATTCAACAAATGGTGCTGGGATAACTGGATAGTCACATGCATAAAAATGAAATAGGAACCATATTGCTCACCACTCACAAAAATTAATTCATGATGAATAAAAGACTTAAATGTATGGCATGCAAACCATAATAATTCTAGAAGAGAATACTGGAAAAACTCTTCTGGATATCAGCCTAGGCAAAGAATTTGTGAAGAAGACCCCAATGGCAATCACAGCAACAACAAAAATAAATAAATGAGATTTGATTGCATTAAAAAGCTTCTGCATAGCTCAGGAAATAATCAACAAATTAAACAGAAAACCTACAAAATGGGATAAAACAGTTACAACCTATACATCTGATAAAGGGCTAATAACCAGAATCTACAAAGAACTTAAACAAACCACTCCATTAAAAAGTGGGCAAAAGTGGGTGGCACCTATGGCTCAAAGGAGTAGGACACCGGTCCCATATGCTGGAGGTGGCGGGTCAAACTCAGCCTTGGCCAAAAAAAAACCACACACACACACAAAACGTAGGGGAAAGAGGCCAGGTGTGGTGGCTCATGCCTGTAATCCTAGCACTCTGGGAGGTCAAGGCAGATGGACTGTCTGACCTGACAGGTTCAAGACCAGCCTGAGCCAGAGTGAGACCTCATCTCTAAAAATAGCTGGGCATTGTGGTGGGCACCTACAGTCCCAGCTACTCCGGAGGCTGAGGCAAGAGAATTGCTTGAGCCCAAGAGTTGGAGGTTGCTGTGAGCTATGACGTCATAGCACTCTACTGAGGGCAACAAAGTAAGACTCTGTCTCAAAAAGAAAAAGAAAAACAAAAAGTGGACAAAGACATGAACAGAAGCTTCTCAAAAGAAGATAGACAGGTTCTGCGCCTGTGGCTCAATGGGCTAAGGCACCAGCCACGTACACCTGAGCTGGCGGGTTCAAATCCAGCCCCAGGGCCCGCCAAACAACAATGACGGCTGCAACCAAAAAATGGCCGGGCATTGTGGAGGGCGCCTGTAGTCCTAGCTACTTGGGAGGCAGAGGCAGGAGACTCGCTTGAGCCCAGGTATTGGAGGTTGCTGTGAGCTGTGATGCTACGGCACTCTACCCAGGGTAACAGCTTAAGGCTCTGTCTCAAAAAAAAAAAGAAGATAGACAAATAGCCAATAAACAATGAAAGAATGCTCAACTTCAACTAATTATCAGGGAAATATAAATTAAAACCACAATGAGACATCACCTTACCCCAATCACAATGGCTTTTGTTAAAAAGTTCCAAAACAATAGATGCTGGCATGGATGCAGAGAAAAAGGAATGTTTATACACTGTTGGTGGGACTGCAAATTACCACAACCTCTATGGAAAACAGTATGGACATTCCTCAAAGAACAAAAAGTAGACCTATTATCTGATCTAGTAATCCCAACACTGGGTATTTACCCAAAGGAAAAGAAGTCATTTTATCAAAGACGCCAGCACAAGAATATTTATTGCAGCACAATTCACAATTGCAAAGATGTGGAATCAACAAAAATTCCCATCAGTTCATGAGTGGATTAACAAAATATGGTACATGTACACTATGGAATACTCCTCAGCAATGAAGAAGGATGAATTAAGGGCTTTTGCAGCAATTTGGATGGAACTAGAGACCATTATCCTAAATGAAGTATCTAAAGAATGGAAAAACAAACATCACATCTCCTCACTATTAATCTAGAACTAACTGATAAGCATGCATGTGCACAGAGGAAAGTAAAATTCTGGGGACACAACAGGGGGAAGGGGAAGAAGGGATGGGCTTTTACTTCCCTAATGGGTACAACGAACACTATCCAGACACTGGGCAAACTTATAACCCTGACTCAAGCATAACAAAATTGATAAATGTAACGAAAAACATTTGTACCTCCATAATTTTTTTTTCCTTGGGACAGAGTCTCACCTGTCAGCCTTAGTAGAGTGCCATGGTATCATAGCTGACAGCAACCTCAAATTCTTGGGCTCAAGTGATTCTTTTGTCTTAGCCTCCCAAGTAGCTGAGACTTCAGGATCCTACCACAATGCCCAGCTATTTTTATTTTTATTTTTTTGTAGAGACAGAGTCTCACTTTATCGCCCTCTGTAGAGTGCGGTGGCATCACACAGCTCACAGCAACCTCCAACTCTTGGGCTTAGTCAATTCTCTTGCCTCAGCCTCCTGAGTAGCTGGGACTACAGGCGCCCTCCACAACACCCGGCTATATGTTTTTGTTTTGCAGTTCAGCCGAAGCTGGGTTTGAACCCGCCACCTTTGGTATATGGGACCCGAACCCTACTCGCTGAGCCACAGGCGCTGCCCAAGCCCAGCTATTTTTAGAGACAGGGTCTTGCTCTGGCTCTGGCTGGTCTCAAACCTGTGAGTTCAGGCAATCCACCCACCTTGGCCTCCCAGAGTGCTAGGATTACAGGCATGAGCAACCACACCTGGCTGGTACCTCCATAATATTTTGAGGGTTTGTTTTGTTTTGTTTTGAGACAGTCCACTTTATTGCCCTCAGCAACCTCAAACTCCTGGACTCAAGCCATTCTCCTGCCTCAGCCACTCGAGTGACAATGCCCAGCTAATTTTTCTATTTTTACTAGAGACTCACTTTTGCTCAGGCTGGTCTTGAACTCCTGAGCTCAAAAAATCCACTTGCCTGGGCCTCCCAGAGTATTGGGATTAGGCATGAGCCAATGCACCTGGCTTATAATATTTTTGAAATAATAAAGAAATAAAAACAGAGAAAAAAATTTAAAAATAGTTAAAATACCAAAGCACATTTGCAATAAAAAATTTGCTTTTAAGACAAAAGATGTAAAATGGATATGAATTTAGACAGAACTGTTCAGCTTAAGTTCCAGAGTCTCACTAGGTTTCACAATTAACTCCAAATGGTCAAGCACAAACATTTAATGAGTCACTATTATGTGCTCTAATGCTATTGCTTCTAATTACTTATATTAACTTTTTTAAATTATAGAAGAATAGATTAAAATAGTACAGTAGAACCTCTGTAAGTTTAACCACCAAAGGCACTGCAACAAGGTAGTCAACATAAAGAACTAGGCCTACTGTCCTAATAGGTACATGTGGTATACATGAGGTGTATGTAAGTTAGGTCAACGTAAGGAGCCGGTCAATGTGGGGAGGTGGTCTACTATGGAGGTTCTACTGCATTATGTATCTATATATACACATAAAGGTAATTTTATATTAGAATATTTAATTATGGGAATGTAGTTAATTGGTTATGGTTGAGCTTGAATGCTGATTTAAAGTTTTCTGAAGCAGAAAAAATTGGATACTAGTATACTGAAAGTCAAATATGATATGAAAATAGTTAGAAGTTCAACAATAATATATAATAGAGGAAACACACATATTGGTATCCAACTTACCAAGAAGACCATCTATTACTTTGGACGTATTTACTTTACTGATTTGCTTTAAAAAGATTAGAACAAAATAAATCCATACATATGGTCTAAGGATTAGTGAATGGCAGGTACTGGTGCTTGAGGTATTATATTAAAATGATGAAATATACACACCTCTAACTGGGAAGCTTAATTGCTGTAAGGTTGATGCACTTATACAGTAACCAATTTGGGGCTCATAGGTGATGGTATCTAGACATTCATTCCAATCTTGCACATTAGTAACAGGACAATCCTGTAGATGGGTGACAAGGTCTCCTACAAAAAGGCCTCTAGGTCCAATGGCAGGTGAATCCTTAGGAAAAGGGTAAAACCAAATCAGATAATGTATGAAGATAAGATATGATTAATCAGAGCAAATACTACTTAAAGACCCCGAATTATTAAGTAGAATATTTTAAATTCAGAAAATAATCCTGCTTCAAATCCAAGACAGTCTGAGAAAATTAACAAAATAAAACTCCAAATTATAATTGCTTTTTTTTTTTTTTGTAGAGACAGAGTCTCACTTTATCTCCCTGGGTGGAGTGCCATGGTGTCACACAGCTCACAGCAACCTCCAACTCCCGGGCTTAGGCTATTCTCTTGCCTATGAGTAGCTGGGACTACAGGTGCCCACCACATGCTTTTTTATATTTTATATTGTCTAAGATATTAACTTAGACTCCTATGAAATGTCCTGGATGGGTAGCTTAGGTTTCATCCTTACTTCTTAGGAGTAAAGACATTTGACTCAAAAGCAGAGATTAAAAAATAAACAGTTAAGGTAAATGATGCATTTTATTAACAAACTACAGGTAGAAAATTTTGATAACTATCTTTGTAAATCAGACCCAAACCAATTTTCATGATCTTCAAAAAAAGCCACTGTATTTCATAAGACTATTTGTTAGATTTGAATGGACTACAGTAATTTCTTCAGAAGAAACTGAGCATTCTGTCTGTAAGGAGATCTTGAATAAAAGTTCTTGACATTAAATGCTAAGTGTTATGTAACAACATCTGATGAAAGAATGTCTCAATTAATCTATTACTTACCTCAGCAACTTCAGTGATAAGCACGCCAACTCCAGTGTAGTAAAATGGCAAGAGAATTACTGGGAGAAGAATGAGAGCTAAAATACCCAAGAGTGCAAGGACAAAATTATGCCAGATACCTGAAAAAACAGAAAAGAAGTAATACGCTCAACCAGAGGCAGGAATGATATGGTAGCTGGATTTGATAAATTAATAAATAGCCAGGAGAAGCTGTGAAGCAGAGAGGTCTACTTATTAGTATAACAGACAATATATTATAATTGCAAGTTTATCTTGTTCTTGCTCAGGCTGGACTCGAACTCCTGAGCTCAAGGAATCCTCCTACCTCAGCATCCCAGAGTGCTAGAATTACAGGTGTGAGTCACTGTGTCGGACTACACCATTAACTTAAACATGCTTGTGATTTTTTGAAGAAACCTCAAATACATTGAAGTAAAGTTAAGATGAAATAAAAACAACATTCTTGCTGAACTGAACTAGGGAAACCCAAATGGCACTTTTGGAAAACGAGATTAATTCCTTTTGAGAGAGAGTTTTACTTTATAGCCTTCAGTAGAGTGCCACGGCCTCACAGCTCACAGCGACCTCAAACTCTTGAGCTCAAGCGATCCTCTTGCCTCAGCCTCCAGAGTTACTGGGACTACAGGCAATCACCACAGTGCTCAGCTGTTTTTTTAGGGACAGGGTCTCACTCTTGCTCAGGCTTGTCTCAAACTCCTGAGCTCAAGCAATCCATCCACCTTGGCCATCCAGAGCATTAGGATTACAGGTGTGAGCCATTGCTTCCAGCCAAGAGATTGTTTAATATATATATATATATATATATTTTTTTTTTTTTTTTTGAGACAGAGTCTCACTGTCGCCTGTTGCCCTCAGTAGAGTGCTGTGGTGTCATGGCTCACAGCAACCTCAAACTCTTGGGCTTAAGCGATTCTCTTGCCTTAGTCTACCGAGTAGCTGGACTACATGCACCCGCCACAACTTCCAGCTATTTTTTCATTGCAGTTGTCACTGTTGTTTAGCAGGCCCGGGCTGGGTTCAAACCTGCTAGCCCCGTGTACATGGCTGGCGCCCTAACCACTGAACAACCCCCGCTGACCCTCAAATGAGGATTTCTAACGTCACAGCAATGACTGGAATAACTAAGGCTCCCTCCACAATTTTACATTTCTAACACAAGATCATAGCATCTGTTTAATCAAATTTTTATGTCTTTTGCTAAAAATTTGTAGTTTTCTCTGAACAGGCTCTATATATTCCTCATGAAATGTTTATTTTTTATTTTTTTTAAGACAGAGTCTCAAGCTGTCACCCTGGGTAGAGTGCCATCGCATCACAGTTCACAGCAACCTCAAACTCCTGGGCTTAAGTGATTCTCTTGCCTCAGCCTCCCAAGTAGCGGGGACTATAGGTGCCCACTACAACATCTGGCTATTTTTTAATTGTAATTGTCATGTTGTTTGGCAGCCCCAGGCTGGATTCAAACCTGCCAGCTCTGGTGTATGTGGCTGGAGCCCTAGCCACTGAGCTACAGGTGCCAATCCTATTTTTGATTTCTTAATATGTCATATTACTTTTTTTTTTTTTTTTTTGAGACAGAATCTTACCCTGTCACCCTAGGTAGAGTGTGATGGCATCATAGCTCACAGCAACCTCAAACTCTTAGGCTCTAGAGATCCTTTTGCCTCAGCCTCCCAAGTGGCTGGGACTACTACCTGCCACAAAGCCCAGCTAGTTTTTCTATTTTTAGTAAAGATGGGGTCTTGCTCATGCTCAGGCTGGTCTCAAACTCTTAAGTAATCCACCCACCTCGGCCTCCTAAAGTGCTAGGTTTACATGTGTGAGTCACTGCACCCAGCCCTGTCATATTGCTTTCTAAATGAGATCATTTCTTCTCATTACATTATCTGGTTATTTCAGATACACAGGAACACCACACTCACTTCTGTATACTTTGTAATGAACCACCAAACTGAACTTTCCATTTAGGATTGCTTAGTCTTCAAATTCTTCGCTTGGATTTTCCATTATTTGCTAATAATGATGTTTATCTCCAACATCTATACCTCATCTTTTTCCTCTTATTTTAGTGTTATAGCAGTGGCTAGAACTTCTAAAACAATGAATTAGTTGTGATGGAAAGACTTCTCTTGCTTTCTTCATAATTTTAATAAAAGAATAGCTGAGCAACAGTAGGGCTCAGGTGGAACTGAGTGACAATTTAATTTTGGTTTATATATAAAGCAATGTGACTAGGACAATAGTAGAAAAATCAGACTATTTGTGATCCAGGGTTTAAGAGTATCAGGGGTCAAGAGAGAAGAAAATTTATGGCTATGATCAAGACATTAAGGTACTCATAGCCAAGCCCTGTTTAGTGTGCTTTGGAAATAAAAAAGAAAACACAACTACCTTAATTCTCTAAACACACAGAAATGATTTTCTGGTCACCAAATGGGTAAAATAAAAACTCAAATCATTATTCCTTGAATCACCCACAGTAGTTAGATCTGAAAAAATATAAACTATCATCACTTTGGCAAGGCTATAGCTTATTATAAATCACAACATCAAGTTTATAGTAGCTAATGCTTTTTACTTTATCCTCAAACTTACAACTGGCTGGCATAAATAAAAACAGCATTTTTAATTTTTTTTTTTTTTTTTGAGAAAGAGCCTCAAGCTGTTACCCTGGACAGAGTACTGTGGCATCACAAATCACAGCACCCTCCAATTCCTGGGCTCAAGTGAGTCTCCTGCCTCTGCCTCCCAAGTAACTGGGACTACAGGCGCCTGCCACAACGCCCGGCCATTTTTTGGTTGCAGCCGTCAGTGTTGCTTGGTGGGCCCGGGCTGGATTCGAACCCGCCAGCTCACATGTTTCGTGGCTGGTGCCTTAGCCCATTGAGCCACAGGCGCCGAGCCAACATCTTCATTTTTAATGTGCTCAGGAAGTACCTCAGTTTATCTTTCTTCCCCCCTAAATTTTAGACACATGGTTACTGGCTTTTCCTTTTCAAAATAAGGATGTATTTCATCACTTAAAAAATAGCTACTACATATACCACTCTTTAAAAGTAGCATTAGCTCGGCGCCTGTGGATCAATGGGCTAAGGCGCCAGCTTGTACACTTGAGCTAGTGGGTTCGAATCCAGCCCGGGCCCGCCAAACAACAATGACAGCTGCAACCAAAAAAATG
>CAUYON010077029.1:0-15870 GCA_963573935.1 Arctocebus calabarensis
TTTTTCTGATACGTCTTCTGCAATCATTCCAACTACTCACATGCCTGATGCCAGTACTGAATTTTCAAGTGGTGAAATGCAGATGAAATCCAAACCAAAAAAGCCTTTTCTTTTGGGTCCTCAGCGACTCTCATCAGCGCACTCATTGTCTGATTTATCTGGGTCCCACATGTCTTCCGAGAAACTGAAGTCTAGCACCATAGGTCAAACACATCTTCTTGGACGTCCGATAGATTCCTTTGGAATAGTTCCAGAAAGTGGAAGTCTCAGATCTCCACACAGAAGAACATTAAGCTTTGATACTTCTAAAATGAACCAACCTGACAGCATTGTGGATGAAGGTGAATTGTCTTTTGGAAGACAAAATTTGCAACACTGCCAAGGAAGAAAAATCTGTTTGAAGAAAGCAGTGAAATCGTGGGACAGCAGCAATAATTTATTTTCAAAATCAATTGAAGTAAGAAAAGAAAATAAAAGAGAAAAAAGGGAAAAAGTCAGCCTGTTTGAATGAGTTACTGGAAAAAAAGATAGCAGAAGATCTGATAAACTCAACAATGGGGGATCTGACAGTCCTTGTGACTTGAAATCACCTAATACGTTTAGTGAAAATCGTCAGGACTATTTTGATTATGAGTCAACTAATCCGTTTACAGCAAAATTCAGGGCTTCAAATATTATGCCATCTTCAAGTTTTCATATGAATCCGACATGCAATGAAGACCTCAGGAAAATCCCGGACTGCAACCCTTTTGATGCCACTGCAGGGTACCGTAGTCTGACCTACGAAGAGGTACTCCAGGAGCTGGTGAAACACAAAGAACTGCTCAGGAGGAAGGACACCCACATCCGGGAGCTTAAGGACTACATCGGCAACCTCCTCGTCAGGGTGATGGAGGAAACGCCCAGTATTCTCAGAGTGCCCTATGAGCCATCCAGGAAAGCTGGCAAATTCTCCAATAGTTAATAAAGCCAATCATGCTGTGTTTATAATTGGAGGAAGAAAGAGAGAAAGAAGGAAAAATGTGTTACTGAAAGAGACAACACTATGAGAGGTTTCATTTCATTGTGAAAAATTGTTTTACCAGCAGGGACTATCAAGAGTGACCTTTGAAGCAAGCAAAATAATTTAAAAATGGGCCATATTCTCGAATAAGCAGTTCCTTAGGATTCACTTAGGTGCTGGTGCTGGCCCACTAACCTGCCATATGCTCAGAAATATCTTCACAAGTACATGAGTTATTCCTCAGGAATAGATTTTTCATAAAGCAGAATTGATACTGTGGTTGGTTTCTCAGAAGTCCATTTGTAGAGCTATTTAGCTTCAGGAATACTGCTTCATTATAAACACTACTGAAAATACGGTTCCTATTTTATATACATATATGTACATGAATATATGTTCATGTATCTTGTATATAAAATACAGGCATATACCTCATATATACATGTGTTTTTAGAACATTAAAAACCAACTGGTTGCCTCTAAGGTTAGAATACCGATTTCTTAATTTGAAACTGTGTGTGCTCTATCGATGCAAGACAAGTCGTCATCGTTACCATTATTGTTTGTTAGAGAGAAGCTGCTTCAAGTCACTCTTGACTATGTGAACCTTGGTTTCAAGGGGAGCTACTATGTATTACTCCTGCATCAAATTTTTGCTCTTTTCACAAAAGTAATACTCTGAAATCCTTCTCTGAAGAATGACAAATTTTAGGACCCGTCATTAACGTCACAACAGCATGAATTTCTTTGAATTATTTAATAATTATCTTAACATGAGTATAAGCAGAAGATGAACTAATGTAATTGATTTTGTTGCATTCTGTATGCCATTAAGTCACTGGCAAAGAAAATATTGTGAAGTTAGCTCTGAAAATAATTTGGGGGAAAGAAAAGTAGGTGATCATCTGGTGTTTGATAACCAAAAGCAGTGGGCAAACTCTAGACATGAAAAATTAGGCTTGGTTTCAAGTTACATCAATAATAGAGCAGATGGTTGCTTTGGGGTCTTGAACCAAAATAAGACTTAATAAAGGAAGAGTGAGTTTTTAGAGCAAATCTTCGCTAGGATGACATTTTTATATATGTATATTATTCTACCATCCAAACTTTAAGAGTTGATTGATTACAAAATTATATGTCTTTTTTTTTAAGTCCATTCTTCCAAAATGTTGATTCCTTTCAGACATTATATATTTATACAAAATTATTCTGAAATTTAAATTGAAAAGCAGTGGTATAAAAATGTTGTTAATCTTCTGCTTATTTTTTTAGTCTTGAAAATCTCAAATATTTATTATGAAATAATGAGGGTGTCTGTGTCTTTCTGAATTTAAAGTGAAAAATTAATCTCCACATGGGGGCTTACATATTCCCCAATCCTTTAATGAATTGCATTTTCCCTAATGTTGATCTCTAATAGGACTTCATTAAAAGTTAAATAAAAGCCAGATATAATAGTTTTGCTTATTTTAATATTTCGAATCAGAGTGCTTGGTTAAGCTTATATTCATAAGCTAAAAACCCCATCTTTTTTGCATTTTCTGAATTTCTTAACCTTTCTATGAGAATATGCATTTTGAAATTGAAAATTTTTTTCCCAAATAAAAAGTAAATATTTGAATAAAATTAAGAAATGGAGAAGGAAGGATAGGCAATTTTTTTTTCCTCCACTTACAGTTAATTAAAGTTCTGTAATAAACCTCAAAATCTAGTGCAGAATTTTATTTCCCCATTTTAAGTCATGGTAATTAGGATTTTTAAAGATAGTGTCATTTTTATTAACATTTACTGAATGTTACAAATAGTTTAGCATTAGGTTTTTTCTGGCAGTATTATTGAGGCTCTTGTTACACTTTTTAAAATGCCAAAATCCATATGTTTTCAGTATTATGGCAGATATCTGAAGATACTATAATATGCTTTGGCCAAATTTGCTCTTTATAGAGTGAACCAACATGTCAGTTTTGTTTTGGCGATAACATTTTACATAAATAGAGCTCATTAAAAATATGGTTCAAGTATTGCTATTCCTTTTATGAGGAAATTCATTTTAAAGGATCAATTCTTTGCCTCTATAAAAACTATTAAGCATTAGATTAATTCATACATGGGTGACTTGGTTATAAAAGAATATTTTTATCCTTAAATCTGAGCTAAGTATTGTATTTAAAACTGAATCTACATTTAACACTGCCTGAAAATGTTCTGTTTCCATGTTTATGAATTTTCGCTCATGACCTAGCCTAAACATATTACATATTTTCATAATCAGTCAATAAGCTAAAAACAAAAAGTAAGAATGAGATCCCAAGTAAACATATCAGGGTTTCCTGTGTTTAGAAAGAAGTGCAAACAGAGTAGGTTTAATTTTTAGCACTGTACAGGGAAAGGCCATAAAAGATCACGGGAGTTTGTTTTTCCAAAATATCACTTCAAGTATTCTAATGATATATTTTATTACTAGTTTAGAATTGGAAATAAAATTTATGTGCTCATTATAACGCATGGTCCAATAGATTATAAACTGATTTTACATTTGCTTTTGTGCTTAAAGAATGCATGCTCAAAAGAATTTCCACCAAGAGAATTTTTATCACTGATTTGGTATTTATCTCAAGTAAGCTAACAGACTTCTAGTACATAATTAAACTATTTCTGCTGTTATTTTAAAAACAGTGTTATTTTACAACCATTTCTCCCAGGTAAAATTTAGCTTTAAAAATATTAAACATACCTTCCTGCCACTTAGGCTTCCAGTTTCATTTATTGAATACTGCGGTTGTATCTTAGAGTGGTATATAAAGTAACATGTAACCCATTCATGAAAAGTGTCTAAATATTGCTTTTTGCTGCTGAATATCTGCACTGAATGTAGTTTTGCCATCTCCCACAAATGTAGTATTATCCATAGGTTACACATAATGACATCTATTGCTTTTGGCAGTAAATAGAGATTTAGTTGTAATTTTCCAGCTGTGAAAATGTTGCCTTGTATTTAAAAGGGTTTCATGAATGGAAGCCTAAGTAAAACTAAGCTCATTAGTGACAGACTTGCTTTCTTCATGTCCTTCCTTCACCCACTTCCCCACCTCCATGCCCCCCAGCTACCAACCCCCAAAAGGGTGCTTACTCTTCAAAAAGGAGAATCTTTAAAAAAACAAAACAAAAAAACCCCTCCTGTCTTATTATATTGGCAGTAATTGTTACATTAGAGCTTTTAGTTTCCTCTGTAGCTTTTCAGAAGAAGCAACCTACCTTGGATTTGTAAATCAAGCTGAAACTTTTTGATGTTCATGTACTCCTATGTCTTGTAGCTGGTATGTGTCATTGCTGTGTGTGAGTGAAGTATAAAGCATGCCCATCCACTTGATCTCTTTGAAGTAAAGGAGCGGATCCCAGTGCTGCTGTCCAGGCTGGTAGATGGGAAGGTCTGTCACACACGTGGAAAGCCCCCATCTGCACAGATGTATAACTTTAATAATACAGATGCAATCATAGGAAGTATTTAATATGCAGTAGGTAGCACCTTAACTAATTAATCTGCATATGAAGGGTTTTCTGATGTATTGAATAAGAAGTGTAGCTCTTCAAGCATTAAACTAGAGTTGACGTTTTACTCCGTTTATTTTCTCTGTCAAAAACCTCTACTCTTGCAATAGAATTGAAGTCTAACAAATGGTACATTTGAGCCTATTAATCTTCAAAGCTTCCAGATGGTTTGTATTTTGAGGTACGAAAAATGCTGCAGATCTAGAGATGTATATATTTATCAGGAATTTGAAAGATACAAGCATTATTTATAACTGAAGAGTATTACACGTCTGAAGTAAGAGCTCTATCTAGTAACTTATGTACATTTTTTTCAGATTCAAATTCAGAAGTATGTAAGCAAGGTATAATGTGACAGTTGTATAATTTATGTAATTTCATGCATGAATCAGAATTTTTATATGATTATTGATTTATTATTGTTGATTAAAGTGTTTAAACTTAATCAGTTGCCAGTCTTGTCTTATTGTAGCTGAAACAGTGTTGTCATGATGCACTTGTACATAAGTCCTTGTCTTTTAATAAATTCTTCGATGCCTCTTTTTTGCTTTATTGCAGCAAGTATTCTGTAAGACACACTTACCCACCGGGAAACTGGTTCTGAAAAGTCAGAGAGTAGTTTCTAAGTACCATGGGGTGAACATTCTTCCATAAATGTGTGAATGCCCCGTACATAACAAGAGACCCACTCATGGGGACAGAGCTCACAATTTGATGAAAATGACATGTAAGTATAATAATAGTATATAGCGTAAGCCTAGGCTGAGTGTTTTCTATTCATTCCTAAATTTATTTATTCCTCACAATAACCCTGGAAGGTAAGGAGTGCATAAACTTTCAGAGGAAATTTAAGGCAACAAATGAAAAATCTTTGTGGCACTCAAGAAAGAGTAGAATAGGGTTGGCAAACCCATTGCATTTCTCACCACTCCCTGTCCTCCAGCTGGTGGCAGAAGTCACTACTCAATCACCACTTCCAGGCCCTTCACTTCAGCGCAACAGCACGTCTCAAATGCCTTCTGAGGGCGACACGCCGACCTAAGTGTGTGGGCTCCGACGTGGGTCTGTCTGTGGCCGTATAATAGGCAGCCGTATTTTAGACCGTGAGACGTAATCCATGTGTAGCTGTGGACGTAAATCACGCACATTTGGAACAAGGGATCTGTCGGCAGGCCAGGACACCTTCCTGTTCCTAAACTGCTCTCCCCCGTGAAGGGCGCGTCACCCACGCTGCCTCTTCTCCCAGTGTATCTCCTCTAGACGGTCCTTTCTGCTTGTTCCACCCCACACATTTCTTCTTCCCTAGTCGCTGAGACAAAGATATTTGGGATAATGGGAAGTAGAAAGCTATTATTCTGATAAGGTAGCCATTTTTACATGGATCTGGCTCTAATGCCTGTCTCAGAAACATCTCTGTTGTCTTTCAGAGCGATGGGCTTATGACCTGAACGCCCACCAGTTTACATTATCCCTCAAATATTTTTGTGTAACACCACAATGTCATGCTTTTTATATTTTCATGGTTATATAGTTAATGCTTATAAACAATGTTTTTATGTACTTACAATTACATGAACTAAAAGCACTTAATTTTGTTCTTATATTCGACTCTTCCACATTCAATGGTGTCATCATTTGTTACACATACTATTAATAAAAAGCCAGAATTGGCCAGGGCATGGATGACTCACGCCTGTAATCCTAGCACTCTGGGAGTCCAAGTTAGGTGGACTGCTTAAGCTCAGGAGTCTGTGTCCAGCCTGAGTAAGAGTGAGACCCTGTCTTTATTAATAATAGAAAAACTAGCTGAGTGTCATGGCACGTGCCCATAGTCCCAGCTACTCAGGAGTCTGAGGGAAGAGGATTGCTCAAGCTCAAGAGTCTGAGGTTGCTGTGAGCTATGATGCTATGATGTCAGTCTACCCAGAGTAAAACTATGACTTGAAAATTAATTTATTAATAAAAGCCAGAATTTATGCCAGGAAGCACAAAATCAGGTTTCTCAGTCAAGAGATTTTTCAATTATGGTGTGTTGTGGTCATATGTAAGTTATGGTCTGGTTTGTTACTAGTATTAATATCAAAGTTTGCAAATGATTTGTAATAAATTGGAACAGTAAAGATTATCATCATTACAATGTTACATTCTGTTCTACTCTGGTGAATGGCAGTGAAGTGTGTACGATGGAGACTGCAGATTATGTGCGATTCCCAGCAAACTTTCTCATCTGCGCAGGGATTGCAAACTCAAACATTTTCAGAGCCAGCTAGGTGTAAAAGCATAAGGACTGCTGGGGATGGTGGCCATCTAGAGGGCCCATTTTCTCCACTAACAGGGAGCAATAGCTGTTCAGTTCTAGCTCATTATGTCTATTTGCAAATGGATGCAAGCAAGACCAAGACTGCTAAACCCGGCCTCTCGAGAAACTGAACATAATACGGATTTTTGTATGAAATATGATTTCCAAATGTTAGCAACTAATTCTTTTTTTTTTTTTTTTTTTTGAGACAGAATCTCATTATGTCACCCTCGGTAGAGTGCCATGGTGTCACATCTCACAACAACCTCAAACTCTTCTTGGGCTTAAGTAATTCTCTTACTTCAGCCTCCCAAGTAGCTGGGACACTATGCCCAGCTATTTTTTGGTTGTAATTGTCATTGTTTGATAGGCCCAGGCTGGATTCAAACCTGCCAGCTCTGGTGTATGTGGCTAGAGCCCTAGATGCTGAGCTACAGGTGCCGAGCCAGCTAATTCATTTTTTAAAGAAAAATCCCTAAGTGCCACCAGTTCCCAATCTCTTCCTGAGTGAGTCATTTCTGATGTACCATCTGCATCGTGATTTTCCTTATCGTCATTCTGGTAAGAACATTACAGAGCAAGCTGATTTCCTTCCCCCACAAACGATTGTGCGTTTCATCAAAAAATGGCTTGGCCGAGGGGCACACGGAGTGTGTGTGTGGTAAGACTGAGCACCATGACTCAGGACTGCTCTGACTGGATGTAGAATTTCTTTTGTGAGGGGTGAGTCCATTCTGGAGACATGCCGTGTGACAAAACTGGTCCCTGCAGTTAACAATACTGTATTGTACACTTAAAAATTTGTCGAGGGGGGTAGATCTCATGGCAAATGTTATTACCACCATCCAAATAAGTAATTAAAAAAAGACTTTTCCAGTATGCCTGTCTGACCCTGACCATGCCTTTCAGAGGGAAAACAGTGCAGGCCACCCGTGGTACAGCCTGAGGGACGCTGCTCTGGAGTTTCAGGTGTGTTAGAATGTTATCCTGATGATCTTGCCATTTTGGTAAAAATCGTATAAACACAACTAGTGTCCAAAAGATCAGTTCATGTAATATTGTGCTTTGTTAAATCACCTTCTGTATGTTGTATAAGAATTTTTAGTAATAGAAAGTAAATGTATTTTCATGTGACTTGGGAGGCACAGTTTTATAATGGCCATTGATTCTGTAGTTTGTTAAATTTTGTTCATCAGCCATTTGAAATCCTACCATACTTTTTGATCCCAGTCAGATCAGGAAAGATGGATAATTTAGATCACTGGTTCTCACAGTGTTGTCCCCAGGATAGCAATGTCAGCAGTGTCACCTGGGAACTTGTTAAACTGCAAAATCTCAGGCCCTAGCCCAAATCTACTACAAGAGCAACTCTGGGGGTAGGACTCAGTAAGCCAGGTTAACAAGTCCCCCAGGTGACTCTAATACACGTTCAAATTTGAGAACCATTGAGATAGAGACCCCTGTCCCACCTTTGCCTCTGGGCTTAATGTCATTCCAGGAATCCTCTATGTCTTTTGGCTTAATGTTAATTAACTTTATTGTCAGTCTTCAATTTATTTAAGAATCTTCTTTTTTTCTTCTCAGTTTTTTTATGAAATGAATACTTTTTATTTTAAAGGACAATTTCAATATGACACAACTCCATGTAGGCAGAATGTTCATAAGACATGTATAGTGCGTATCTTACAAAGTAGATACATACTAAATACTATTGATTATTGATATGTTTTCCTTATGCAGTAAGATATGGTATTGTGATAGAGAAGGAAAAAATACACAATGGACCTTGATGTAACACTGCCAGACGGTCTTCTGATTGGTCTGATTTGGCTCTGTCAAGTTGTTTAGTTAAGGAGGGCATCTTTCTCAGGCTCACAGACGCCTTAATTGAGGTAAAAGAGATTTGTACAGAAAAAGAAACAGAGAGTGCAGCCTTATGTGGAATGTGATAGAATAAAATTTACTTTAAGACTGGGAGGTGCCTGTGGCTCATCGAGTAGGGCGCAGACCCCATATACCGAAGGTGACGGGTTCAAACCCAGACTCGGCCGAACTGCAAAACAGAAAAATAGCCGGGCGTTGTGGCGGACACCTGTAGTCCCAGCTACTCGGGAGGCTGAGGCAAGAGAATCGCCTAGCCCAGGAGTTGGAGGTTGCTGTGAGCTGTGTGACGCCATGGCACTCTACCAGGGCGATAAAGTGAGACTCTGTCTCTACCAAAAAACAAAAAAAGCTTATGAGGTTCTGGTCACAAAACTGGACTGAGGTTTTATTTCTAGGAAAATCTAGAATGGAAATTTGAAATTCCCATTATGTCTTGGATCTCCTACATGATTAGGAAAAGATTATTATGTGTTAGAGTAAAAATGTAATTTGAAGTTAGGATGGTATGAGAAAGAACATTCAATAGGAGAGAATTCTCTTGGCTTTTATTCCTCAGAGAGATGATGTCTGGAACATCACCAATGTGAAGTGGGTTCAAAGACATCTGAACGCCGGGAAAAGTTGTTGGATTTAGGGTTCTTTGTGTGTGTTTGTTGTTCATTTTAATCACGCAAATCCTCAATGAAAACTTCAATGCCGAACATTAGATGAGCCCATATAGAAACCTAATGTTAAGGAAATTAAAATCTACTTGGGAACCTTCTGCCTCTTTCAGCAAAATTTTGCTACTGATAATCTAAGGAGTAACAAACTCAGTTTATTTGTTTCATTCTCCATCTTAGTTACAGGGGCAGCATCAATGTGGGGAAATGAGAGAGGGTAAGGGGGCCGGAAGGGACGGCTCTGAGAAGCTACGTCCACCCCAGATTAATTTAGGTTATAGTCCAGGAGGACACGCAGGACAAACTCTTCTTCTAAAGAAATAATTCATTTGTCATGAGCTGTTGACTAATCCAATAGTGGCATTTAAGCTTTCCGTGTTTACATTTAAGGATTTTTTTTCACTAATGTACTGTTATTGAACATCTTTCATGAATTATAAGCTGTAAAATATTTTAATCCTTGACTCATTTGTTTACCAAGCTATTCATTTAATGCTATATAATATGTAGCACTTGAGACCATCTGTTAGGAATATTTGAATAATATGCACACTGTGAAGATATGTACAGCAAATAAAACACAAAACACATGAAATATTCAGGAAGAGTTTGTGAAGAAGAATCCATGTATTTTAATTTTTTTTTAATGTGGTCTGAAATCTAGCAGTTAAGTCTTTCCAAAAATAAAGCTGTCTCCTTATTCTGGGCGAGTTGTTGTACTGCGATAGCATTAAGATGTCATCTTAACTTCAAGTGAACAGATTTGAAATAAAAATATTGGAATTAATGCTAATTGGAATTGCGCTTCTCAGAACTCTTCACTGAGAAGGGAGAATGTACTACGGAGTGACTAACGATAGCAGGTGCATGGGAACTGTGGCAAGTGAACTGTTTTGTGAAGAGGGAGACTGTGATTAGGGGATGACGTGGGTGTCCTGGGGTCATCTTTGGGGGCAAGTATTTTTGGGGAGCACCAGGTTTCATTTGCAGTCTTAGAAACACTGAGCCATACGCAGGAGTGACCCAAGTGCAGAATCCTAGGGCTTGCAGGTGCTCTAACCCTAATAGAGGTTGAGGCCGAGTGTTTCATTCCTCTAACGTGGTGCAAGGGAGGTTAATACCACACCTGGGACCCTCAGAGCAAGGGTTTTTGTGAAAGACTGAAGATCAAGGTTCCCCAGATCACTGGGCTGCATGTAGGAGTGTGGATTCTTAGACCCACCTGCGGTTCAGCCATGAGTGTTCTGAGGAGCCCGACTCCCCCGGTAGGCTCGTTGTTCCTATAGAGTTACCCCTATCACAATGCCTCCTATAAGAATGTGCCCATCATAATTCCGAATCTTAGTGCTCACTCCAACGGTGTCTTCCCTAACCGCTTTCAACCCTTGTGTTTTGATACCTTTAGAATTAAAAAGTCTTCTTTTTTAGTGTCTGTTACTTACCGGTCTCACAATAGCAGAGTGACCCCACTCAGGAGTGTCTCTCAACCTCCCCAAACACATCTCTTTGTCTAAGGCCTCAAAAAGAGCAAAGCTGTGTACTCCACCTAATTTCCAATTGGCTATTCCATTTATATCCCTATATTAAGATATCTGCAAATGATTTCAGCCTTTAGTCTGATCCTTACTCTTTCAACAATCTTACAGACTCCATAAGTATTTCTTCTTATCCACTTAAAATAATTGGGGGCTCTTCCTTCTCCTGATTTTCACAGACTGGCCAGTCATTTTATAATTGCCCATTGTTATCTTTACACTTAGTTCTATGTGTTGAGCAAATCGAGGTGTCGGGCCGACTTCCCTTAGTTACTCTTCAGTGTGGTGTTGGCATTCCCTAGTAAGTAAATGAACTCCAGGATTCATCTCTGAGGGCGAATTCATTGCTACTTTTATTGTTTTTATATCCATACCTCCTTTCATTTACTGTCATTTATTCCATCATTTTGAGTAGTTTGTATTTTTGTGATTCATCGCAAATCCTTTATTGGATGGGGCAGCCTGTGTATACCTTTTTTTAGTTCATCATTGCTTCCTTCCTGCCGGCTCCACTCCACGGAGAATGCCCCATCTGATCTTTGCTTTCTTCCAAAAAACTCCCTTCTTGTGCATTTATTTGTTCCTGTTCCGGGGTCTAATACTTATTTTGTAACAACATACTAAGAATTTCTGGAAAACAGTTTCGAGTCTATCATCATAGCCCCAGGATGGACACAGCGACCATTGCACGGTTGGCACTCAATTCATATTTGTTTAATAAGCGATCAAGTTATTTTTATTAAGATCCATATGGTTGTTACGAAAATCTATTATGAACAGTGATGTTATCTTGTTGCAAAGGATCCCCATTTGAAATGAATAAAAGGAAGAGATTTTTAACAGGCAGTGGACATTGGCTCTAGAAAGGAATGATTCCTACAGAAACACTACAGAGAACTGGGACCAGGCAGAAGTAAGTGTGCATCTAAGATGACAGGTAGTCTACCGAAATTTGATGAGCAAGCTTAATAAACTGTTTCATTCATTCTTTTATTTTAGTAAGGGTCTGTCATACTCTACTGCAAATGTCTGCTCACTTGCTCATCTGTGTGCATAGGAACAGAAGAAAACTGCCGATAGGACACATGTTACATTCCAGGTCCTCAGTAAATGCATGTCAAAAAACGGAGGGAAAGACAAAGAGTTTGGTGGCTGGTTCTTTGAAGCACAGAGTAAGAAGGTTTTACTTTTTGTCGTATGTGCTTTGGATGGTGGCATGCTGAGATTTTAATTATCTGCACTTTAAAATATTGCAGCCATGGTTATTATAAAACACGTTCCATTGTCCTTGATGAAGTGAGGAGCTCCCATTCTAATTTGACTTATATTTGTAATTAGTGAGAAAGAAAGCAAGAAAGTCTGAGTGGTCCCTAATTGAAACAGGGTGTATATCGATCCATTTTTGTTTAGGACTTTAGACATAAAATCTCTAGACATAAAAACAATTTTCTCAATTATATCATGATGCAAAAATAAACATTAATTGATGAGAACACTAAGCAAGCTGGACTTTTCTGACTAAAGTACATTATTTAATATGGATGTCTTTCATAGCATAATCAAGAAGAATGAGTCCAGAATAAAAGGGCAGCATAGTAAACAGATTTCATCTACATGTTCATGTATCAGTTAGCAGTGACTGTCATGTAGTGGAGATTGTTGGGTACTCCCAACCATCCACCAGGCCAATCCATTTTCTATTCATCCATTTATCCATCCATCCAGCCAGCCAGCCAGCCAGCCAGCCATCCTCCCTCCTACTCAATGACTATGTATTAAAAATAAGCTATGTGCAAAGCACTGTTTTACAACTTATGAACATTTATGATGCAGAGTTGAACGAGGTGTGCAAGGAGAAATTGTGCTATGATCAATTAATGATGTCTACCAGGGCTCATGAAGCCCATGTTTCCCCTCACTCCCCATTTTTTAAGAACAATTTTGAATCTTTGAAGTCCTGTTCAAATTAAAGTAACCGTTTTTTCTTGAGTTAATCATAGCAGCAGCGACTGATGGAACTGAAGTGTCCTCTTCTGTGAGGTCATCTCACCAATGCTGATTCTAGACGATGAGGTAATGACAGCTCCACTCTGTAGCAGGGAGAACTAATGATGACCTCACGTGAAATTTCTTGTAATTCATACTGAACCCAGGAGTTTAATTTGGAAAAAAATGGTGTTAAAATATGAGGATATTTCTAAACAAGATTAAGAAAACACTGAATTATCTCCACTATACAGACAAGTTTTGAATAATTTAAGTAATAATGTAAATCGACTGTTGTGATCCTTTTCCGCATTGCAGAGAACTTACCATGACTCTCTACTTAGAATTGCAACCATATTGTTTAGAAATCAAAGATGAGTGAAAGTGAAATTTATTTAAGAAACTTACATTGACATTTAAGACAAATTAGTTCTTTGGAGAAAAATAAGTACCAAACTGCTGAATGGATTAAGAGTTACAGATAAAAGTAATTTTTTCCAATAGCATTGATATTGACTATTACTAACTTAAAAATCTGTATACCTAGGATATAACAATGCCTGACATGCCTTTTTATTGAAAGAAGGATATTTATCTATTCTTCACAAGATAAAACACAGTTACTTTCAAAAGGTAAAAAAAGAAAAATCAAATCAGTGGCAAAAAATGGATCAATTGATTGATAGTCCTGAGACAAGTGAATGGCATTTAGAAAAAGTATGAATTCAAACCCATCCCTCAATCCTTATACCAAAATAGATCCTATGTGAACTAATATTTTAAACATAAAACACGAGGAGCACCAAATAAAATGTGGGAGTTATTGTTCTGTTTTGTTTCTTAATAATTTCATTTCAGAGGCCTACCCAAGCACAAAACCTAAGTTTTATACAGAAAAATACCAATATGTTTGACTGCAAAAAAATTTTTTTGCATGTTTGAATTAAAAAGTACTATAAATAAAGTTGAAAGGCAAATTAAAAAATGAGGGAAAATTGCAACACACGTGACAGGAAAGGTTTCATGTTTCTGTTGTATAAAAAGCCCTCGTATGTCCATCATCAAGAGATAGACCATTAGGAAAATATTCAGAAGACAAATGGGCAGAAGAAGAAATCCAAATAGTCTTAGAAACTTTTGCAAACTGGAAAAAACAAAGAAGCTGCCACATTGCACCAAGCAATGGTGTTAACACATAGCTTTGCAAGGAGATAGGGAAGTGAGCTTTCTTGTGCATCATTTGGAGTGAAAACTGAGACTAGCTCTTTGGAAGGCAAGTCCACAATGTCTATTGATATTTTAAATGCATAGCTCTTTTGACCCAGCAATCTCATCCTAGGAATTTTTCTTACAAATATTCTGGAACTTGCTTATGAACGTGTACTTGCAGCATCCTTTATAACAACAAAAAGCTAAAAATGAGCAAACTAGTCAATGGTATCTCATTGAATAGTAAGCAGCAAGGAAAAAGCATGAGATGTATATGTACACAGATGAGCCGAAACATCTAAGATACATTGTTAAAGGAAGAGGAAAGGAAACAGAAAAATAGAGAGCACTCTAGTAGATTGCATATTAAAGTATTAATATGCATATGGATGTTCCTGCAGGAACATTCCTGGAAGATTAGATGAGACTGAGGGTGGTTATTTCTGAAGAATAGGATTAGGTATTTACATGAGAGACAGATTAAGTTTTCATAAGCCCCCTTTGGTCTGTTTTAATTTTTTATCACATGTGCCATTTTCAGAATTAAATAAGATATTTTTTTTATCAATTTCAGGACTATTTGACTAGTTATTAACTGCTTTTGGGCTTCACCACTCTTTCTGTACACAATTTGGGGTCTATATTTGGAAAACAATATGTACAGAGGCTCAAGTAAATCACTGTGTGTAGAGGTGAGTGGCTCACAATCTGGCCAAGGGTAGGAGTCAGACTCCCCTGTGTTCACAACTGTTGGCTTTTCCATTCACACATCTGGCCCTCAGAACGGGCGGGACCTCCCAGCCCAGCACAGAGTCCCCACAGCCAGGCTCTCCATGAAGATGGGTGCTGCCTCTGCCAGAGAACCACCATGCAAGGTGCTGCCCCTTGCTTTTCATCACAAATTCCCTACACCACTCCATCCAGGAATTTTTTTTTAGATTTTCTGTATGAGTTGGACAGTCATGTTCTAGAATGTGGTTTCTTTACCAGACTTTTTTTCTTTTTTTTTTTGGCTTGGAATCTTTTTTTTTTTTGCAATTAACATGTATTTTATTATTCTTCATTACATTATTTCCCCTCTACCCCCAATGGTAAGACAGAATCTATTCAAAGAAAAGAATACAGAAAACACTAAAGCTCCTGGTAGAGGGAGAGAACTCCAGGGGGGAGAGAGAATCTCTCTCCGTTTCTCTCCCGGTCTTTCCCCATCTCCTCCTTTAGGCCTTTAGTCTCAGGGTATATATAGGTGTATGGGTCTTGGCCACTTTTTAAAAGATAAAGTTGTTAAAGCTCTTCCAACCAAAAATGTTCATTTCTTGTGCAGAAATTATATTAGTCATAGTTCAATGCCTGGGGGTGGGAATATTCATTTGAACAGATATAAACTAATAGCATTATGGACCTTGTTTACCTCTCTATGCTCCATATGGATTACATTAAATTCAAATTAAGAAATGTGGGCAGTGTATTTTAAGTATTGAAAATTTAGCATCTGAATTGAGACATACTGCAAACATAAAATATACAGGGAGTTCACATTTTAAATATGATTTTATCTAATTTTTTAAATACATTTTTAAAACACATATACATACATACATGCTAAGACACAGTAAGAAAAAACATGCAAACAATCTTAATTTGTCATATGGATGACATGTTCATATTATGATATTTGGGGCAAATTGAACTAAGTAAAGCATATTATGAAAATTAATTATAACTGTTTCTTTTACTTTTTTT